>ANSM01003487.1:0-18168 GCA_000347735.1 Cercospora canescens BHU | reverse complement strand
GGAGGGGGGTGGCGATGATGGAGTTGCATAAGGGGATTTTGGAGGTGCGTTATTCTCTTACGTTTTTTCCTTTTCTTTTTTCTTTTTCGCTTTGGAAATGCTTTTGGAACTGATGAATCGATACCCCAGACGCTCCTCCGCTTTCACCTCCAACCTTGTCGGCTGGATAAGCCGTTTGATGAAAAGGTCGTGGGGTTTTATGTGCATACGAATATGAATTTTGTTGTTACGGAACGGAAGGAGGAGGATGATGAAGATGATGAAGGGTTTGGAAGGAAGGTAGATGGGAGGGATTTTCAGGTTGAGGCGGGGGCTATTGAGGGGGCTTGGGAGGAATAGAAGTACCGCGTTGAATGCTCGTCGTTCACGAAATTTTTGTCGTTCGTCCATGGCGGGTTTCAGTGAACCTGAGGACACTGATCAAGGAATTGGCAGTTCTGAACTTTTGATTGGGTTCTTGGTCAAGGTATTCAGATCTATCACTCTGCCTTTGACTCAATGGTTCTCACACGTCCGTTCGCCGGTAGCATTTAGAAGAGAAGGTGGCGGTTGATGGGGGCATAGAAGTACGGCATTAGAAAGAAGTGTTCTCGTGTTCTCGTGTTCTCGTGTTCAGTGAAAGACTCTATACAGTCCTGCGTGTATTTCATTCCGGCACCTAAAGTACTTCTGACGAGGATTCTGCGGCGCCTGTTTTGGCGCTTCTACGCGTGGCGTGACCCACATCCCGAGTTCAATGTCTTCATCGGCTGCGCTTCACTGCGACTTTGACCTTCTCATCGTCATCCATAATCACATCCCAGCCGGCTTCCGATCTCGAACTTCGCGGCCGCAGGATTGCTCGCTGCTCTTGATCGTCAAACGTCGAGACAGATGGCTCACTGTTGCTCATTCTTCTGCTGCTGCTTGCTGCTTCTTTCATTCGACATGTTCTGCCTGTCGACTTGCATTGCAGACAGCCGTTCTTCCCTGGGTTGCAGCGGATCTTCCTTTCCGTGCAAGACACACAGGACATTGCGAGGCGCTTTCGTGGTTTGTGCGGACTGGGTGGCCAAGTCATGTTCAGCTCCGCATCAGGATCTGTGCTGAAGGTGGGTACGCGAAAAGGAGATCCGGGTCGGTAGATGTTGGTGGCGCTTGTTTCTGGGAGAGCTCTTATGTCGGGGGGAGATTGCGAAATTTGGGAGATATCGTCAGCTGTGAGACCTGGCTTTGGAGCTTGCGCGACCTGTTCCCGAGCTTGCGCTTCCCGGTAATCGTCACGAATGGGTTGTCCACCTTCGATCAAGCGACTTCCAAACTGCCTGAATATTGACCGAGCTGTGACGACAGCGATTTGTCGGGAGCGATAAGAGTATGGCAGAATCTCATGACGGATCAGGTGCTCCTTCTCTGCTTGATCGAGAATAATCTTATACAAAGACCTATTTTTGTTGAAGAGAAGATAGGCGTCGCGATAGCCAAGAATCCGGGCGCATTCGGTTGCTAACATGTATAGTCTGTCTCCACGGCCCGGGAGTGTAAAGGTCCTGCATCGATATTTGCGATCACCATTGAGGTAACCGTCCTGATCTACTTTGGTTTCGCCGGCGGCGTCAATTTCATACAGTCCGTATTCGTCGCCTAGAACGGTGTGTATGACCGGGCGACCTGCGATAGATGAATTCGGCATTTGCAAGGCCTGTTCCGAGTTCTCCGCATCCATATTCATCCGATCTGCCTGAGGTGCAAGTGGAAGTAGAGTGCTCGTTTGCGGGATGTCGTATTTCCTTTTCGTGATGGGCGTGGGAGTAGGTGGAGGACCAAGATCTTCTCCTCGCGCTCTGCGCTGGTCTGCTTCTTCGGCTTGCTTAGCCAGATCCGCACGTCCGCCATCGACCTGACGATGAAAATGATTCTTAATCATAGTCGGAGTCTTTGTACCCATGTGTCTGGCAATGGCCGCGAAATCAGTGCCGAAGTGGGCGATATACTTGGCAAAATCAGTCTGCTCCGGCACAGGCCAGTAACTAGAGACACGTTGCTTTGATGGCGGAATTGGTAGTCTGTTCCCTCGAGCCTCATCCGCTATGTGAGGAGGGCGCATAATTTCTTGATCAAGGTCAGGATTGGATTCATCCTGCTTGGTGCTGCGAGGCGCAATCTGCTCCATCAACTGCATTGAAGAAAACGTAATTGGCAATATCTCCAATCTGTCCCAACGGACGTGTTGCGGGCCGTCCACCAGGTCACAACTGGAATCTGGATGAACCCGGGAGATTCTGTAAGGTGCTGCTGACTCAGGAGCGCCTGTTTCTGTCAACATGACGAATCGACCTATCAATGTAGAGGGCGTTGTTGGAATATCACGGATGTTGTCCAAATATAACAAGCGCAGCTGAGAAACACGCCATTGAATTTCCATTCCTTGTGGCCCATTGATCAGATCACAAGTATTGTCGGCGTATATGAGGGAGATCGTGTAAGGTCCGACAGTATCGGTAGCTGTAATCCGAAGCATAACTAAGTCACTGTGCGATGCTGCACCTTCATCCGATGTCAGTGCACGTGATTGGAGAGCGTCAGCTGCAGGATGCATGCTGCCCGTTGGTGGTGGATTCAACGCATCTCTTCGTGGAGGCGGTGTCACGACGCCGCTTGGGTCCTCAGGCAACCAAGAGACACTCCCGTCGCTTGTTTGAGAGACCGCCAGCGCTTCGAGTTTGGGGTCCTCTCGAAATGGGGATGACAAGAAGTTATCCTGTCCCCGTGTATCAAATCGCGCGAAAGTGTCTTTTGTTCCTGCTGGCATAAAATCCTGGCCTTGTCCAAAGAGGAGTGGAGCCGGGTGGGGCATCATGTTAGTAGATGAACCACTGAGATTGCTGGGTCCCTCAGCAGCAGCAGCGATGTTGTGTCTGTTCCGATATGCCTCAGTTGATTGCAGCTTCATTAGGCCGTGGTCTACTAATTCGCTTTGTCCTATAAGGTAATGGGTCATGACCTGACTGGCTTGCTGATCTTCAGTGAAGTCGCCACACTCAATAAATTCTCCGGTGAAATTACCAGAGTTCTCCATGTAAAATCTCGGTGGTCTGGTAAGCTGAATGATAAGACCGCTAAGGTTTTGGTGTGACGCGCCCCCCACAATCTGACGTATATCGTGCTGTCTTGTGACATTTTGGATCCAAGCGAAAGGATATTGCACCTTGTAGCCGATGCCGTTGCCTTGAAGAAGGTATGTCATGATCGCTTGTTCGGTCGAGTAATGAACCGACAAATCTCTGGCGCTTTTGCAAGCTCTCCTCCATGTGCCTATGGAAAGCGAGCGGCAGTGAATGGCTTGATTTGGGGTGGGAGAAAATGGACTGACCCAAGTTGCATTAGGACCCCATGGTTCGGTTTTGACCTGGTCGTCATTAACGCCAAAGAATTCGAACCAGTCATCAACATTTAACGACTGGGGTGGCTGACGCTGGGACGGTTGTGCGGTTTCCTCAAACCCGGGACTCTCATCAAAGAATTGTGCAAGTTGGTTAGTCTCGCCATCAGACAGCGGCTGTTTGTGTACGTCACTGGGACCCAAACTATTCTCAGCATCGGAAATTGAGGGTACTCCGTCGTAAAGTGGCGGTCCTTCGCCATGCCGATCCAAGTGAACAAGGAAATCGCGCTCGGGTGCTGTGTCTGGATGTTGGGATGATTCCATAGGATTTGCGGACCTGTTTTCAGAGCTCGTCAGAGCGTGCCTCAGTCGCCATTCGTTGGTGTAATCTGCTCGCCCTTCCGTCGCTTCGTACGTTAATTTGAGCTGAACTAATGTACTTTCAAATTCTTCGCTCTTTGGATCATTCGACTTGGCGGTGCTCTGGTGGACTGCCGGCAATGGCACTGACAGCTGACTTGCATCCGACGCTCTCGCTGCGGATTCTGCAGAGCCATCCGACACCGAAAGCTGATCCGGCAGAGAGGTCAATGCCATTGATCTCATATGCTGCGCCATGCAGTGCATCATCTTTCGTTCTCGTTTCGCTGCAGCATCTTTGCTCTCAGCATCCTCTTCGACGCTGAGCTCATATTTTCCACAAAAGAAACAGGCCGAGAATGCTGCAACAGGACGCTCACAGGTTTTGGCGACAAAGGCGAGTTCGCCAGCTGTGAGCTTGGCTTCATGTTGAGAACGCAGGTGATGTTCAAACGCAGCCTGACTGCCAAAGGATTCTGTGCAATTCTGGCACTGCCAAGTGTGTAGAGCGTGTTCACTATTGACATGGCGTGTCCAGTCCTCGAAAGTACGATAAGTGACTTCTGGAGTCTTGCAATCCAGGAGACAAATGTACGGTTCCAGATCGTAAAATGCATGCTTCCTGGTATGAGTTAGCATTTTCATGTAATTCGCAGAATCGGTGCCCTGGTTAAGCTCACTCCCAAGCCCGATGTTGGTGAACAGCGGCTTTCTCGCTCGGCAGCTGCTGCGGAATCTTGCATAAAGGACAGAGGAATTCGAGCATTCCATTTTCATACGTAACATCCTGTTTTCTCAATTTGGGCATCCGGACGTTCGAGCCTGCAACATTCGTCAATGCCAGAGAGGGAGCGGTGCTTTGCGGTTGAGGCATTTTGACTGGCTCGGTCAAAGAGCCCTGGAACGTGGTAGCTTTCTCATACTGAGGGATCATCAGGTTCTTCGAAGCACGGACGCGATCGCCTCCCAATGGCCCAGCAGGTCTGACGTCCGCATCGAATTGCACATCCGTCATAAGAGTGTCTTCGTCGACCAAGTCCTCCTCGACCGGATTATCTGATCCTCGTAATTGATGATAGCGGGCAATATGATAGCATATACGTTTCCACCGGCTCACCACCGTCTGTTTCAACCTATGTTGGATAATTTGGCGCATATCTCGAGATGAGTTGTCATGCAGCGCTGCCATGCCTGAGTCCTCAAATGTCTTATTCAGTACTCTTGTTACGACCTTGCCGAAATACTCCTCGAGAGGCACGCCATCACTGTCCACAGGCTCATGCTTTTCGCTACGCTCACGATACTGCTGCATACTACGCAATCGTATCAGGGCAGCAAATCTGACCAGATTGGCAAAATCGCGACCAATCCGTCGGCACGCGAGCCTCGTGACATCGTTTCTTGCGGCGGACTCGATCGTATCATTGTCCCTCGCCTGCTTCTCTTCGACTAGCTGGACTCTCGACCTGATGCAGAGGCCTAGGTTCTTGCTGATGGCCTCGAGAAGCTGTGTGATGCTACTCCGAACGGCGCTGTTGTTCCTCAACCTATGTTCCACCGATAGAGCGCCGGATGCGAAGACACCCAGGACGTCCGCGAAAAGATTCAACTTCGTCTTTTGCTCTGGAACCCAGGCCAACAGATCGAATGCCGTCGTCGATTCAGCCAGCGCATCGTGTCCAAGTTGCTTGACAGCATCGCGATGCCGTCTGCTCAGTTCGTCAAGCTCGTGTCGGCAGGTCTTTGTCAACTGGCTTATGCTGGGTCCGATGTCAGCCATTCTCATCCATGGCGACTGTAATCACGTCCGAACTATATTCGCTTAGTACATCTGTGACTGTACTGTGTGCTCAGCTCTGCCCACGACGGCGTCTAGAGCATGCACGACAGACGCCCCTCACGTGCAGCTGAAGGATCAGACGAGGCTGCGACTCCATCTTGGTCGCATCGGTCTTGTTCCACTTCCGGCGAATGTTGTAGCCGTGGTCACGACTCAGTCTGGCCGGTCTCTACCGGGATGGAAGCAGAAGCTGATATCAGCCTCTTGAGAGGGACACTCCCGGCGTTCCTATGTGTTGCTGAGCTCCTCGTCGCAAAGACAGACGACGCCAAGGCGGCCCAAGCTGCCGTCAACCAGGACTCCCAGCTTGACGATGAACCATTTCACGCTTCGATATATGCGCAGTTCCGCGTCATACATGGATTGTTACCTCAATGGACTTCTCTTTCTGGCCAGGTCTCAGCATCGGAGGCCGTTCGCCAGCTTTTGACGACTCTCGAGGCTCTTGTTTGCACCGACCACAGCCATGGCGCGCTTCAACCCTATCCAAATCTGCACAGTATCAAACATGCCGCGAACTGGGAGGGCACTGATGTGACCGCGAATGCGGGTCATAGCTTTCATACTACCATCAAGCCCTTTCTATTCTGCCCAGGAACCCATACCCGTGAGCGACTCGAATTTGACCTGGAAACATGTGCTGTTGCTCTGGACCCCGAGTTTCTCCCGGCTTCGATTATGGACCTGGTGAAAGGAGAAAAACTGCTGCAAACCATTGGAACTACGTACGAGAGTGTCCGGAAGCTTGAGAAAGCGATCAGTATCCAATTGAGATGCTCGCATTGTACATCTCAGCATGATGCTATGGTCTCGTTCACAAGTGGTACAGAGACTTTCAGAGACTGTTTACTGTCTTTTCGACCAGAGAGTCGAGAAAAGTCAATACGTGAATGGAGAGCTGCCCGTATCAGACTTCAATGGCTGACCAGCAGCGCGGAAGAACAGCAACAGGCTATCCTCTGCAAGATCCTGGCTAGCGGCCTTGAGGAAGTCTACTTGAGACCTTATAGGGCGGGCTTCCTCAAAGTCATCTCAAAAACGAAACATATGAGAAGCGGCAACATCACGTTGACACCTTTGGCAGACTGGCTCACCGAGCCAGGTCACAATGTCTACCCGGACGTCAAACATCGGTTGGCAATTGTATTACTCCTGGCGTACGCATATCTGCATCTGAGTGGCACTGCTTTCTGGCATGACCGTCGTGTTGACCTCGATTTACACTTCCCAGGCGATGCTGCTGGCGGGGTGCTGCAGCCGTATATACCGTTTTCAACATCTCAAGACTATCCGGGTGGATTTGTCGAGAATTTTATCAATGCTGCACGGCCCAGTCTTCCAGCGTTTGGCAAGTTGATTCTGACCATCTGGCTCGGACGTATCATCACCTATGAGGAGGTGCCCAATCTGGGACCGGAGTGCCAGAAAGAGGCACAGACGATTGGGCATCAGATCTATACCATCGCTGTGGCATGTGTCACTGCTGAAGAAGATTTCAAACATCCAGGGCGCATCATGCAAGGCTCGCCGATATATGAAAAGTTTACCACTCTCGTGAAGTCTCTACAGCTCGTGGCAAGGTGCGCCGAGCTTCCACCTGACAAATTTCTGGCGCTGCTTCGAGACTCGGGACGCCCTCAAACGGAGAAAGATGCACAGCTGGGTGCAGCAGAGCAAAACAGTCCACCTTCGGCATATGCTCCAGACGAGCAAGATCGCAGGGCAAGCGGGAAAGATGACTTCCAGGTGGCCTCTGCAGAAGGCGCAGAATCTAAATATGCTACCGAATGGTTCGCGAGCCTCAGAAACGAAGCCCACAAAGCTGTTCTATCAGAGAAACGAATGTCTTCGCAGGTAAAAGTTGCGATCATCGATACTGGAGCGAATTTCGACAAGAATCAATACAGAAATGTACACCACGGGTGTATCAGTTACCGGAGCTGGTGCGACGATGATGGACCAGTTGAAGGCGTTTCCGGCTCTGATGATTTGGGCAATGTGATCGAAAATTGTAGAGCAACTGATGATCATGGTCCTCACGCTGTGTCTGTATTGCGTCAAGTCGCACCGGCTTGCAGAATATTTGTTGCGCAAGTGGTCCGAGGCAAGAATGATATCAAAAGCGGCAAGCCAACAGAGGAACAGGCTCGCCGAATAGCTAATGTGGGTGCCTACTTAATTCCGCCATGTAGGGCCACAGCCGACTCTTCAGGCTATCAATTACGCGGTCAACATCGAGCACGTGGACATCATCTCCTTATCATTTGGATTTGCGGATGAGGTTCCAATCATAAACAAGGCTATAGAAGGTGCCGTAGGACGAGAAGGGAAGCCTTGCTTAGTGTTCGCTGCGGCTTCGAATTTTGGGGGCAATGATGGCGTGCAGTGGCCAGCATGTCATGATCGAGTGATTTGCATCCATGCAATCGATGGGATAGGGAACAAGTATGCCCGAAATGTGACGATGGAGGATTCTCGAAAAGAGTTCGCAACCCTCGGATGTGGAGTCAAGGCACTGGTCAGCCCTGGAGTATATGGTACCAAGTCTGGGACTTCAGTGGCCACCCCTGTTGCGGCAGGCATTGCAGCATTGCTGCTCGACGATGTCCTCCTCAACCGGAACGACTACCTTAGTCAAATCACCGAGTCAGCCTCAGACCATTACGACAGGAAGGTGTATGCACTGAGAAGCTGCATGGGCATGAGCAACGTTTTGCGAATGATGGCGATTCAACGCGACGGATACAACTGCCTGCAGCCTTGGAAGCTACTTCACAGGGACTTTGATTCGAAATGCTTTCGCGTGTCGGCTATCTTGAACGCTGCTGTTGGGGGGAAGCGGATACGACGATCATCTACACATTGCAAAGCTACCAAAAGACATCGCGACTGATCAGACCGGACGCTGGTCATAAGCAGCCTCTATCTGCCGCTGCACTCAATCCTCGTCGAGCACCATCTCCGGAGTCACCTCATGAATGTCCCACAGACTCTCAAAACCAACCTCGGCAGTCGGAATTTCATCGTCGAAGAGAAAGCCGCGGGAGTTATAGCCCTTGACCTCCAATGATCGATCTCTCTTCTGCCGGATCCGCTTCAGCTGGTACGCGAGCACGAATGGCCCATCTTTATGCGTGCGGAACCGCACGTCGCGAGACCGACTAAAAGCAGCCTCTGGTCCTACTTTGATCGGAGCTCCAACAGCAGTAAGATCCGCACCCACACTGCCATGGAATTCATTCGCCTTATCGTGACCAAAGGTAATCGAGGCATCATAGGCGACTTTCAAGCCAGTAACCATAAACACCGGCGCCCTTGGGTCTTGCAGCAAATGCTCGCTTGCAGTCGGCTGCTGCAGAGCAGCGACAAGATGGTTCAGGCTGGGGCTAAACCAACTCGTTTCGACCTTCTTCGCTTCCACTGCGATATCCTCGCCTCGTGATCGCTGAAAGCCGAAAGAGCCACAGATTGCTGTCAGAACTGGGACGTCGGCCCAGACACCGCCCGAGACTGCTTTCTTGTAGCCTTCTCCATACTCCCAGGGCTCTTCGATCTCATGTTTGATGAGACTGGGGTCTGGGTATGTGTAATCCGGCGAGTCTGTCAAGTTGGACTCGGGGTCTGGCAGTCGGGGCTTGTCGTATGACAGAGGCAGAAGCTGGCCGAGTTTTATGTCGCGATCTGGAACTAGTGACAGATTTGGCGGCAGCATGTATGTAAGTTTAAGACCTTCCGGCATCTTTCCTTTCCACGACAAGCTTGGATAGCTGAAGTTGACGACTCGAGAAGACGTTGCTTTGTTCCCGCCTGTGTGATATTTGTACCAATAGCTGTTCTTCACTTAACATCCGAAGGGACGTAGCTCGATCGTTTCTTCTGTGCACAGCAAGGATGAGCACAACTTCACTTAGAGAGTAAGAGAGATAGCAGAAGAGGAACAGAGGAATGAAAACCGAGAGGAGATGCCATCGGGCTGTGTCGCTTCAGCTCAGCTTGTCAAAGTGGGACATTCGAGGTCGAGAACTGCGCCACAAAGGATGCATGAAGCTGCAGGCTTGAATATGCAGCCACATGCACCACGTCACACACATCTACTCACAAGCACACACATGTATTCAGCAGGAGCCTGCTACAATAAATGTTCCGTCTATATCATCTCTCATGCGGGCCTCAGCTGGGCATTCCTCAATTTTTTCACGAGTGTGTGATGCCGAGCATCTTCAAACACCTTAGTCGCTTTGAAATGCCGTAGCGAAAGTGGTACTCAGCTGATTGGCTCCTGAAATGGCCGCGCGAAGACAGAAATGCAGTGAATAGCATCTCGGACTGGCACGACAGCCAGCAGCATGATGCTAAAGACGATGGGAAGAAAGCTGATGCGCCCCGATTACTACAGGAAATCAAATGCTTTTGCAGCTACGACAAGATAACGACGTTTGGCCGATTGCGTCCTGCGAGGAAACTTCTCGTTTGGAACGTAAGTGAAGAGCGCTATGGCCATAGCGAATGATTCGAAGCATATAAACGAGTGGCTGGAAAGCGTAACCGGTATCTGCTCTCCCTGATCTTTTTGCAACAGCTATCCATCGAGTCTCAACATCATAATCTCAAGCAAGCACAGCCAGCCGCGACTTCCTAAGACACAGTGACCGATGCGCTGCCGGAGCCGCTGAAGGCTTCAGTTGCAAAGACTTGGTAGTTGAAGTTGCTGTTACCAAAACCCTTGGTAGCCCAGTACTTGAAGTGGTTCCCAGTGGTGACAGAGCCAGAGTTGCGCTTGCTCTGTCTGACAGAGAAGAACTGGGTGAAAGTTGCCGTGCCGACGATCGAAGGCTGGTTGACTTGGGTGTGGGTGCAGACCTGGTATGTAGAGCCATCAGAGGTGACAGAGCCTTGCTGCGTGACTCCGGAACCGGAGCATGGGTTGAATGAACCGTAGTTCTCGACGATGTAGTATTCCGTCAGAGGAGAGTTGAGCCAGCCGTATACCGTGTAGTAAGAGCCACTGCCGCCGGGGTTGTAGCTACCGGAGAAGTTGATGGTTCTGGTTCAAATTTAGCATCGCAGAACAATAGGGCCCGGGTACTGTGCATATTACCTGGCACTGCCTGTGGTCCAGCCAAGGCCAACAACGACATCGGTGTTTCCGCTCCAATTCAGGCTGTATGTGCCTGTTGAAGAATCAGCATCCGCTCTTCCTATCGCGTCCACGCAACATACCTGCACCCTGGTTGTACTTGAAGTTTGCAGCACCACCATTGTAGTTCTGCACGTAGTTGGTAGTAGCGCGCTCCTCCAGGGAGGCCGGAGCTGCCAGAGCTGCGCCCAGAGCAGAAAGAATTGTCGTGAGAGAAAGCTTCATTGTTGCTAAGGCCAAGTCGGAGCAGGCTGTACAACCAGGATCTGATGAGCTTGAGAAAGGGCTTATCGACGACAAGACGTCCAAGACTGGTCTTTTATATCTTGGCCTACAGGACGCATTGCACTAAACGTGCCGGGTAAATTGACGAGAACGAAACCTAAGCCATCTCGCTTGGCCTTCATCTTCATGCACAATCCGTCTAGTCAGCACCATCGAAGCCATCCTTTTTGATTAATACAGATTGTACTTGGAGCATATGACCTGTCGTTGGATGGTCCGGCAAACACGTTGTCGGCTAAAGTGGATCTGTGGTCTAGCCCAGTGATCTTCTTCATTCGTCGACGCTGAAACAGGGCATGATCCACTCGGTCTGCAGCAACTTTGAGTAGCGACTATACCCGTTTCACATAGATGCTGACCCCGGCAAAAAGCGAAGGGAGCTGCAGGATGAAATGCATGTTCGCATTAAGCCTCTACACAAAGCTTGGTTTAGGATAATGTCGTGAGGGGAAAAATAGATTGACCGCCTGCGGATGCTAATGCGTGATGTTCATATTCGTGATGGACAGTGTCACCAGAATCGAACGGCGTTTGCGGCGAGCAATCGTCCTTCCTTCGCTTAGTATGACCCAAACTGCCGCGATACTAGAATAGGCAAGCCTAGCAGGGTAGAGTGCTTCCGAGCGACGATGCCCGCACGCCTCGAGTGACGTGAAGTCTTGTGTTCTACGATAAAAATCTACACACTGATAACTAATAGTCGCAGTTCAATTTCAGATGTTGGTGTGGGTGGGCCCAGTCCATTTCTCCTGCCTTTGTCACCGATCGATCTCCAGCCAACTTCTGCCAGTGTGTCGCAGATTTGATGCACTTTGCAGTCGTTTGGACCTCAGCTATATTATTCTCCGTATGAGCATGCCGAATTGGGACTTTGCGCTCTTTCGCTCGACGCATGCATGTCGGCAGAATGAGAATTCGAACCAAATGGCCATCAGGTTACATCGTCAGTTGCGTGACCCGAATTTTCGTGTCGCCCACGACGCAGAGCTGTTCCCCTTGGATTTTGCTGGAGTAGCATCTTCCACATCTTGTATCACAAAGTACTCATGGTAGACAGAGAGCGACTCCTGGCACGTCTTGATGTCAGTTCTGCTTGGCGACTCCATAGCTTAAATGTGGAAGCGGCTTGGGTCTGTTCTCGAGTGTTTGCGAACAGTGCATGTCTAGTGAAGGCAAGTTGAAAGCCTGTTCAACTTCCGTCGTCAGCATTGATGGGAGATGCACGTAGGACTGGCGTCGCAGCCAGCTTACCCCTACCCGCCAAGGGTGAAGCTGCGACGACTTGTGAGATCTTGATCATCTCCTTCCCCTGATCTTGGTGCTGATATTTTGCTTTCCTCTTTTCACAACCTCTGTTTCGCCCTGCCAAATGCCTCTTGTATCGACATGACACGCACACCACTAGTCACATTGCTACTAACCAAGAACGATGGTGCGAAACGAACCACGTCCAGGTCGCAGGCTGACCCCGAGTGATATACGCGGTGACCACACAATGGGACACAGCTAAGTTAGCACTCAATATTCGCGATCATGACCTTGCTCCGAATAGAGAGAAGTGCAGTTCTGGCGAGTTCTTTGCCGAACAAATCACTTGTCGTAGTTGGCTTCCTAGCAAAAGCAGACGCTAAAGAGACTCTACTCTGAGACGTTCAAGGAGACTGGATAGCAGGATTGTTTTGCAAAGTGTATGGGTGTGAGACTCGCCTAGATTCGAACCTTCGTGAACCAATGAGTGTGTTGCCTATGTTCTACCTCTTCCCTCGCTAGTTTCGGACGGCTCCATCAGATGACGCATCACCCTCAGGCCTTCTCGAAAAAAGATCCCACACCGTTTAGCATGCCACCAATTTTTCGAGTCCTTCCGCAAGGTGGCTCTCGTCGATAAAAACAAACTTATGGTCCGGACAGGCAACATTATCACAACTTCCAAGCTTGCTTCCACGTGCCAAAATCTTTCCGCCCACCTTGAGAACTTTGCCTGCCCACTTCGCCGCCGTCGCTTGAGGCACCATCCCTACGAGGTCGAGGATCTTAACGGACTGTTTGAAGGCATTATCCCACACGAGGCAGGTTACCTCTCCAGCGGCCACCAGTCCCCAGGAAAATTCTTCGAGCGGCTTTGTGATGTCGCCGCAGACACATTGCCATCCGCCAAAGCCAGACTCTTCGCTTGGATAAGCGGGATCGATGCTACTCATGCACAGTGAGACGAGGCCGCGGACGTTGCCTTTCTGCCCCATGCAGTAGGATCGACAGTCCGCTGATCTTCTTGCAGGATTGCAGGAAGGTGCAAGTTTCACGTCTGGGCATCTTTGGTGTTCTGGATTGCACGGTTCGTCGCCTTGCTGTTCTACGTCGGGATTCGGGCTGTTGTTGCTAGCTTGAGAAGCGGCGATCCACTCAGCGAATTGAGCAGCGATGCCTTCGCGTTGTGCCTGGGCCAAGACGGAGGCGGCCGGGCTCAATGACACAGCGTTCGAGAGGCCGAATACGCTGAACAGCAGGACTGCCACTTTGAAGGTGTTCGGTCGCATGTTGTGTGGAAAAATTGAGCACTCAGGCTAGAGCGTTGTGTCAGGGACGAAAGAAAAGACGCGCTTTGGTTTCGAATACAGTATAGTTCTTGCTGAGTGAAGCTTTAAATGATGTGCACTCGGAGGAAAACAGAAGGGTGGCTTCATAGATGATATATAGCCTTGACTTGGGTATGCATGGCCTCGAATTGTTCCTGGGCGCAGCACAAGTAAGTTCCGAGCGCAGCACAAGGCTGTAACAGCCTTGCAGGAGCGAAGACATGTTCGTCCAATTACGGCCACGCTCTCCTTCCGACTTGCTGCTATTTCCGGCTCATCGCGAACAAGGCTGCGCTCGATCTTCCAACGCATTGAATCTCGTCACATGTGAGCAATCATTCTTGTTCCTTCAAAAGCTTGTCAAGAGACTGGCAGATCAAGTGAATCGTATTCCAGGAAATGCCAGTCTTCTCACTTCTAAACGTCATCCAGTACCCCCTACGAATAGATCGATCACCGAGGGCAATGCACTGCGCCACCTTTGAATGGATTCCCCAGCCTGGTGTCGATGTGCGTGGCACCAGTGACGATGACGCATCACACGCCTTCGACAAATTGGTCACTGCATATTTCCAACGATCTATCAACGAAGAGAAGGGCTGTGTTCAGCGAAGTGGAAGTCTCCGCTTGTCTCGACCCACCCATTTGCGAGAAAAGCTGCATAGGGGTTGGCTCCTCAGCCGCAGAACAGGAGATAATTGGTGCTACCGTGGCCCCTGAAGCGATGTGCCTGTCATTTTTCTTGCATCGGACGGCAAGCACTGTCGACTTGGTCTCGAGTTGGATCATAATTGTAGCTCCGGGCAATGGAGCCTCATCATGCCAAGTCTCCGTCGTCAGCTGCTGTTGAACATGACAGTTCGTTCGGAAAATATGTTTCATATCCTGTCACCCTTCCTCTGCATAGCATGGTCCAGTGACGTGTTTTCCAAGACGGGCAATCTTAGAGAACGAGACACTTCGATATCTCTTGCGACAGCAAACAGTTCTCGAACAAGATCCTGATAGCACGTGAATCGAGCCAGCAGTCTATACTTTGTCCTATATGAGTGCTCGTCAGAAATTCACATCCATGCTGTCCGACACTTAGCCACAACTTATATCATGTGACCATTTTCCACACCGAAAATCCCATCCAGAACAAAACAAAAAGACACATCGTGCCGCAGCAGACCACCCTCCGCATCTCAGCCCATCAAAGCAACCTGCTGGCATACGCAACCACAGACACCATCTCACCCACACTAACGCACATTCCCAGCACAGAGTTACCGAACACAAAAAAAATCTCCCACTTCCATCTTCTCTGCCACGGACTTCCTCGCAGATGCACAGCCGCAACTTCCCCGTCCAAGTTAGTAGAACCCTTCCAAGCTCATAAATCTGAATCCTTGCATCGAACAGATCCGAGCAGACTCTCCCTGCCCAGGTTGAGAACCAAACCAAACCAAACCAAAAAAAAAAATAGAAAAAAAAAGAAAAAAAAAATTCATATCCTTCTACTTCTGTCCCCAAACGAAAAGAAATACCAACTCATCATAGCGAATCGCAGAACCACGCAAATCCCTTGGAAATTCTCCAGCCAAAAGCGAAACCATCCACTAAGCGATCACTTCAAGACCTACCACAAGAAGACGATACGATGTCCAGCTAGCTGGCGCGAGATTCTCTGCTCATCTCCCGACAATTTCTAAAGGACACAAGACACGGGACAGCGTTCCCCAGCAGAGAAATCGCGAAACAAGGAACAGACGGAACAAAGATGTGACGGACGTGGTACACAACAATTTCATCAATTCCAGTCAGAGAGAGCAAATGCATGGAATTTCCCCATCGCTGACGTGAGTGAAAACGAATCGAATCGGAAGAGGCAGATTCCTCTCCATGAGAATGAGTATATAATTCAACGCGAGTCCGAATTTTTTTTTTAACAAGGCTGTAAGAGGGAAGGGGGGGGTTATACACGTTGCGACATGTCCAGTGGGGGTCGTCGGATCCGTATCTTATCCATAAAATCAGTACAGTCCTTCTCCGTCTTCTTCTCATTCTTATTCTTGTTGCTCTGTCCGTCACGGACGGACCGGGGAAAAAACATCTCACTTTCCTCATCGTCTCTCATGTACATGTTTGCCAAAGGAATGAATGGTTGGTTCATTTCGCGAACGATGTCCGGGACGTTTACAGCCAGAGGGCGGCGAGACCAGCGAACATGGCGGTCAGACCGGTGGCGACACCGTTGGTGGAGGCAGCGCCGGTGTATTGCACTGGAGTGTGGGTCACGGTGCCGTTCTCCTGTGGGACTGGCATTGGGAGAGGGACGGGAGTGACCGAGGTGGCTGGGTAGGTTGGAGCCGGGTGAGTCTCAACTGGATAGGTTGGAGCTGGGTGAGTCTCGACCGGGTAAGTAGGAGCCGGGTGGGTTTCAGCTGGATAGGTTGGTGCTGGGTGAGTCTCAGCTGGATAGGTTGGAGCTGGGTGGGTCTCGACTGGGTAGGTCGGAGCTGGGTGAGTCTCTGGCTCCTCGGGATATGGCTCAGCTGGGCCATAGTGTGGTGGCTTCTCCTCGTCGTCTGGGCAGTAGTATGGTGGCTTGGTGTAGTCGCCGTGCTCCTCTGCGAGAAGTGTTAGCAATTTGCGCAACGAAACCTGTGCGACGGGGATGACAAACCTGGGCACTCTGGCTTTGGCTCTTCCTCCTTTGGCGGGTAAGGAGCTGGGTGAGTCTCATTCTTGGATGGAGTGTAGACTGGGTACTTTGGAGTTGGCTCAGGCTCGTAAGCTGGAGGAGCCGACTCGTAGGAAGGAGGAGTGTAGCTCGCAGACACAACGGTCGCGGCCGCGATGGCGATGAGTTGGTAGCGCATGTTGATTGATGCTATTAATTATTAGGTGGTGCGGGTTGTATTGGTTTGCTGATCGTGTGCCTCTAAACAGTGATCGCGTGTGTGTGTGTGTGACAGGCGCCTCTCCAAACGAATGTAGTAGTCGCGTGGGAAGCGACAACAGCAGGGGGCCGGCCTGGAGTGGATGTTATACGTTGCGCATTCGCGTCTGTGTGATGATCGCGCCTATTGGTTCATGTCAGTACCTGCGTATCGCCAAGGCTATCCTGCCGCTTGAGAGAGCCATCTCCATGGCAGTGACATGCGACCGCACCAAGAAGTGGCTGAATTAGGCAATGCCATGGACGCCGGGTGTGTTGCGGGAGGGATCTATTTCATTGTAGCCTGCCGCTTCGCATTCCGGCCAATGGAAGCAAGAATTTTGCGCCTACCAAGACCCAGCTCCTCGGGCAACAGAGTTTGCCCAGCATACCGGCAGTCTAGGCGTAAGGCTGGGCTTGTACACAACGGGATGCGCGCAAACTCTGACTTTGCTGTCGTTGGAGACTCCGTCAAATCGCTCGAGTGTTGAGTACATCGATGCAATGCCGCTTACATCATGATCGCACCGTGCGCAAACCACCACATGACGGCATGCACAGAACAAAAGTCTGCAATGAAGCCTTCATCAGTATCTTGAAGCAAGTCAGCATGCCAAAAGGTGGCTTGTTTCACAGTCACAAGTGGGACGCGAAATTGCGCTGCGGACTCCCAAGGACTTTTGCACTTTGTAGAAACCTTGAGTGAAGCTCGGCATTTCCATCATCCGGCTCGTCACGCTACAATATCCTCTGCACTCGTCATAACGAAGAACAGTACGACGTGAACAAGCGCCATGTCTCCTCGAGAGTTCAGACAGAGTTCTGCATACGCCCGTGCAGAGCGCAGCAAGACCTCGCCATTTCTTGCCCGTCGCAGTTCGTCGTCCAGAGTGATACGCGTCTGCGGCGCAAATCAAGCGATGCTCCGAAACAACTGGTCGACTCAGATCTTGGTAGGGCATTCAAGCACTTGGTAAGGAGAGCAAACGTGGGCGCCACACTCGTGTTGGGCTTCGAGCGCCTTCATCAGCTGGCATGGAGACGCCACTGCGTCCATCTTCTACGCGATGTCGCGGAGGCTTTGGACACAGACGTCGGTGCTGTCCGGGCGCGATCTGGTGGCAGTTGTACAATCGATTGTGGCTTCTCAACGACTCGTGTGCATGATATCATGATGTAATCTCCTTGAGTGCATGTTGGCAGCTGCGCGACGGCCTGGTGAAGTTGGCACTAGAGCAGATGGATGGCGCCTTGAAAACAGCAGTGCTGTGCTTGTCCGCAGATTCACACCGGCTTTTGCGCGTACACACAGGAGGTAGAGTGCGAGAGAGATAGATGAGAGGTGAAGTGCAGAAGGTGACGAAGTGTTACCTGGTTCTGTTCGGATCCCTGCCTGAGCTGATCATTCGGGAGAATTACAGAAGCCCAGAGTGGCCAACTTGTCACTACCTCACTCTCGCTTGATTCTCAGTTTACTTACTATTGTCGCATTAATTACAATTAACCACAACCACAACTACGATACCAACGACAATCGCTATATATTCAGGTAATTCGCTATTGTGCGCACTTAACAATAGCGTCGCTAATATATATTAGTATTACTGCTGCCTACTACTACTTCTACGATGTACGTACGATTCTACTTATATTATAGCTTCTACCGACGGCGATAGCGATAGC
>ANSM01003486.1:0-10135 GCA_000347735.1 Cercospora canescens BHU | reverse complement strand
TCCCTCTGGCTCTGGCTCCGGCTTCGGCGACGCGGCGAGGCACTGCTCGGTGGCAGGGCCAGATCCAGGTCTGATGGAAACACAGTGCCAAATCCTTTCACTTGGCGGAATGTGGGCAGGTCGCGGGCTGTTGCCTCGCTCTCCTCGTACGTGGGCAGTGGTGTTGTGGATCTCGACGCCATGCTTATCTGCTGCGTATTGTTTCGGGGAGGTGACCACACGGTAGAAGGGAAGAAGAGGGCGTGGACGAAGCCCATAACGACGACAGGTGAGGTTTTGAGGGAGTTTATAGCACTCTATACCAGTCGCGCATCAGTATGTGAGGTTTCCAACGTCGTCGAAGTTGACCTAGGCAGACGGCAGGTGCAGGTAGGCTTACTACTCAGGATTCATCTTTGCGGTTCAGGGTATTTCCCGTTCGTAGGCGCTGTGCTGTGGTGTTGCGCTTCTCGCCCCAGTGCAAGCGGTGGAAGTTGCGAGGCGGTCACTATTGGGAGCGCCGAGGTGTTCGCGGTCAGAGGGCGGCAGGAAGTTCGCGGAGTAGTCTTGGAGGATCGGGAGGTGTCAAGGAGCGGCGAGGTTTGCGGTGGCGGTTTGTTGTCGCACTTGAGATGCGAGTCAAAGTTGCGAGTGAGGTTGCGTTGGCGCACGGCTCAGTGAATCAGGCAGGCACGGTCAACGACTGGAACGCACGCGGCTGCCGAGGTCATGTGACAGCCACAAACAAAGGCACATCGTCGTTTCACCACGTGTTCGGCATCACGACACTAGACGGCGTATGATTGCTGCGGAGATGGATACGCCGGTAGCAGATGCGATCCTGGCGAAGCTGTTTCGCAGTAGTGTGCGCGCATAGTCGATGACATCCAACGCTCGCTGTCGGTCTGTGACTGGCGATTGATCAAAACGCCGCCGTCTATCCATGGAAGCTTGCCCGCATTCATGGCCACAATGCCCGAACAGCGGCCTGCATTCCAGCTATGCCATGGCTGACAAACATTGAGCCACTTGTGTCTTGTGGCATCCGTCTCGATTGTGGTGTTACGATCAAATTGAGAATGACCCTGCAGTCTGGGAAATGCACAATAGACTTCTGATCAGCAGCCTGATGCTAAATACATAGAATTGCGCGCCATGCCTTGAGAAGCGGTCTGGTGTTCGTTATCTTTGAAGATGCTCAATATCCTTCCAATGCCTCATCATCTCCATTGTGGATTTGGTGGCTGGCCATAACCTCCTCCTCCACCATAGCTGCCCTGCTGGCCACCATACCCGCCAGGAGCACCGCCGCTTCCATAGGATTGATAGCCGCCTTGGTCGTGCGGCTGAGTCGGAGGATACGCCTGGTACTGACCCTGGTTGCCGTAAGCCCCTTGTTGGTCATAGCCGGGCTGACCGTATCCACCACCGTGTTGCGACGGAGGCGGCTGACCGTAGCCGGGCCCGCCACCATACTGGTTGTGTGGCGTTTGTTGTTGACTTGGTGGTCCAGACGGAGGACCTGAATGGTGTGGCTGCTGGCCATACGAGGACGGAGGCTGCTGGCCGTATTGAGAGTGTTCGTGCCCATAGCCCTGTTGCTGATGCCCTTGGCCATACGGCTGCTGATGGTATTGCTGTTGGCCTCCCGTATTGTAGCTATTGCTCGGAGCCTGATGCCCACTCTGTCCGGATGGTTGATAGGCCGCAGGTGGAGCTTGTCCATGGTAAGTGCCACCGCTGGATTGGTTGTGAGAGTAGCCATATGGATTAGAGCCGCTTCCGTGAGATGGCTTGTGACCTCCGCCCAAGACTCCACTGATCATGCCGCCTAAGCCTCCGCCGGATGAACCATGTTGTTGCCCGCTTTGTCCCCCATGCGAAGATGAGTTTCCTCCGAGAAACGATGCGGCCATGCCACCCAAGCCGCCACCCGAGTTGCCATGTTGTTTATCTGGCTTGGAGCCTCCTAGAAATGACTGTGCGATGCCCCCCAAGCCGCCGCCGCTTGAATGCCCTTGATTCGATGATCCGTGAGACGATCCGCCTCCCAGGACGGAGCCCACCATACCGCCCAGGCCGCCTGAGCTCTGCTTGTTTCCGCCGATGACGCTATTCAGCAAGGAACCCTTTCTGCTCGTCAGTTCGTGTGCTGGCTGTGATCAGGACTGTGCGCCTTACACCAAGGCTTCTGTCGCCCTCTTGTCCACCCATTCCTCTTGTACCTTCTTCGCCAGGTGCTGAATAAGGGTTGCCATGTGCGGGTGTACCGCCCGGCGTGGGCACATTGGGGGCAGCCATGGTCGGAACTTCCCAAGTCGATTCGCCGGTACTTATTTGGACGTAATAGTACTTTCTCGATCTGCACAGGTGTCAGTCCGAGACGCTCCCAAGGATTTAGCCAATGTCGCCTTGTGGCGAGGGCGTGGATGCCTACCTCGCGTCCCACTGTGCAATCCTTCAATCGACACGATCTACGTCAGTGCCAAGTCGTGTGGAAACGTGTGTGAGGTGTGCGTGGAAAGAGAGCAAGTAGAAGTAGTGCTCATGCGGGCGCAATTGAAGAGCTCACAACGAGGGGAATGGCAAAAGAGACGCACCATCCTGGGGGCAGAGTAGGCGGTGCATGATCTGGACCTTGGTCCGGCGTGCTGGGTGGCTCAGCCATCGCGGCGGCTGGACAATCTCAGCTGAGCGTTGCCTCGTGTGCCTTTGTCACTGTGCTCAAGCAGAAATGGCGCTCTCTCGTCGCAGTACGAGAATGCGCAGGCGATGGAGGGCGCAGTAAGATGGATCGCGGCGACTTCGGAAACAGCGACCAAGTCCGCCGTCATCGAACAATTCAAAGCTACGCAAGGTGTGGAGCTCGGCAACCTCAAAACCGCCGAGTTCAGAAAGGCTCAAGAGAAGGCGAGAACGATGGGGTACTATGGTATTTGCTTGCACAGCACTCGCGCAGTAAAAGAAGCCGTTCGGAAGCTTGCATGGTCACGCATCCGCCAGACAGACACCCCTGCGTCATCACGAAAGTGTTTCTGATGCCGCATCGCAGGACGATCTCAGCTGAGACGCGTCAGTTCGTGGTGCAATGTGGGCATTCGTGCAGCAAATTGTGGCTGTGCTCTGAATGATGCTGTAAAGGGACGACTTTGCCATGGCGAGAAGAGTTCGCGGTTGATCTCTACACCGAACCCCAGGACAGAGTGGCTCGTTGGGTTGGGAAATGTGATTATGTAGTAAGTCGATGTCGTGGTATTCTCGCTACTGTGCACCCACCAAGTAAAGAACAAAAAAGGATTCAATGACCATTGCACGCCAGCAGTCTTGCTAGCGATGCACTTGATAAAGCCGCCACTGGTCTTGCAGCGGATTTCGAAACAGCAAGACGTCTACGTCGCCAACAACGTCGCGGGTTTATGCCCCGGTGTTTGCACTTCAACCCTCGCGCGCGTCTAGTACTCAGCCTCGGGCCCCTCCTCGCCCTCGGCGGAGTCGGCGGCAACCTCCTCGTAGTCGCGCTCGAGCGCAGCCAAATCCTCACGAGCCTCGGAGAATTCACCTTCCTCCATACCCTCACCGACGTACCAATGGACGAAAGCACGCTTGCTGTACATGAGGTCGAACTTGTGCGAGAGAGCGGACCAAGCCTCAGCAATGGCGGTGGTGTTGGAGAGCATGCACACAGCACGGTTGACCTTGGCGAGATCTCCATTTGGCACCATCTGTGGTGGCTGGTAGCAGATACCGATCTTGAAGCCCGTGGGGCACCAATCGACGAACTGGATGGTGCGCTTCGTCTTCAGCGTGGCGACTGCCTGGTGGACATCCTTTGGCACCACGTCGCCACGGTAGAGCAAGCACGTGGCCATGTACTTGCCGTTGCGAGGATCACATTTGACCATCTGGCTGTTTGGCTCGAAGCAGGACATGGAGATCTCCTGCACCGAGTTGGCCTCGTGGGCAGCCTTGGCAGCAGAGACAATTGGTGCGTACGCGACCAGCGGGAAGTGGATTCTTGGGTATGGGACCAGGTTGGTCTGGAACTCGTTCAGATCGACGTTGAGCGAGCCATCGAAGCGAAGAGAAGCGGTGATGGACGAGACAACCTGAGCGATCAGGCGGTTCAAGTTTTCATAGTTGGGTCGCTCGATCCCAAGGTTGCGACGGCAGATGTCGTAGATGGCCTCGTTGTCCACCATGAAGGAGCAGTCAGAGTGCTCAAGAGTGGTGTGGGTGGTGAGGATGGAGTTGTATGGCTCGACGACCGAGGTGGCCACCTGCGGTGCTGGGTACACGCAGAATTCGAGCTTGCACTTCTTGCCGTAGTCCACAGACAGACGCTCCATGAGCAGGGCGCCGAAGCCAGATCCAGTACCACCGCCGAAGGAGTGGAAGACGAGGAAACCTTGCAGTCCCGAGCAGTTGTCTGCAACGTGTCGGACCTTGTCAAGCACTTGGTCAATGAGCTCCTTGCCGACAGTGTAGTGGCCACGAGCGTAGTTGTTGGAGGCATCCTCCTTGCCGGTGATCATCAATTCGGGGTGGAAAAGGCTGCGGTAGGTGCCGGTGCGGACCTCGTCGACCACGTTTGGCTCGAGATCGCAGTAGATGGTGCGTGGGACGTACTTGCCCTGACCTGCTTCGAGTCAGTACCGCGTGCGTGGCGCCCGTGTAGAAGTGGTCGCCTACCAGTCTCGGAGAAGAAGGTCGAAAAGCCCTGGTCGTCGTCGGCGGCCTTGCGCTCTTCGGTGAGGTACCCATCTGGCTGTGGTGAGGGTCAGTTCGTGCTCGCTCTTTGCTCATGCTTGGCTGTGCTCACCTGAATGCCGTGCTCGAGGCAGTACAGCTGCAAATCTCCATGTCAGTGCGGTGTTCTCAGGCACCCATTTTCCCATGTGTGATGCCCTCGTGCTCTTTGGAATGCTCACTGAGCGACTAGACTAACCTCCCAGCAGCTGTTTGCGATCTGGCAACCGGCCTGGCCAACTGTACACGTCTTCTGTCAGTGTGTGGTCTCATCCCAACAAGACCGCCAATGAGGCGGTCAAGCGCGCGCGAGCGACTCAGGAGTTGTGCCTACCGTTCAAGCTGATGACTTCGCGCATGGTGGCGGTGTGGTGCGTGTTCGGATGATGTTCAGGTGTCTCTTCGACAGTGCGAGATGTGCGGAGGAGGAGGTAGGGGTGGAGAACCAGTCGTGGTCGCCGAAATGCACGCGTGAAGTAGTAAACAGCACAGCTCAAAAGGGTCGAGTTGGAGGGGGCAAGGGCAGCCAAACAGCTGTGGGAAAATCGCGCCGTTCCAAGCCGCGCCGGCCAATCAGACTCCACCAGTCCGGGTGTGCCTGAATGCGGCCTGGGGCGACATCTTTCTCACTGCAACCTTGGATCTCGCCGACGACGCGCAAGCAAGGCCGGTCGTATGCCGTCGATTCTTGAACTGAGAATATGAGCGACGACGGCCTGCGCGCTCACTCATGTGCTACTCCTGCTGATCGTCCACCACCATGAGGCTTCTCGCTCGCGTGACTACACTGTTTGCGCTGCAGCTCACCACCGCGCTGGCAAACACTGAAAAGGTCATCTTCCTCGCTCCCGATCTCATCACGCTGCCAGACGCAGGTCCGACTCTCGCAGCGCTCGGGCTAGACACCATCTCATCGGAGAACACTACGCTGAGGAAAGCACTTCCCGTCGTCTTTCCATCCCAAGAGCTCCCGCGCGGCCAGGAATCGTGGTATCTGCTGCACGACCTCCAGCCTGGTCAGAGATACGAAGTTCGAGTCTGTTGGCCAGCTGTGGTATGTCTGGTCGCAATTTCTTCCTAGTGGCCGTCACACGGCATGCTTGTGCACAATGAGCTTCATTGTCACGACTTCGTCGCTCAGAAAACACTGACGGTATTCCAGCAACCCACTGAATTCTGGCTGGAGACTTTTAATCTTTCACATGTGTTCGATACGCCTCACTTGATTCAAAACTTGGCTGCATTCGCTGAGCAGCGAGGGCCGCCAGCTGTCGCTTCACAGGCATTGGAGGACCTCCATTCAAGTAGCATTCTGTTCCTCCGCGTCCAGGCGGCCGCCGACTATTTTACGACAAACAAGACGCTAATGGTACGCCCTCCGCCAGTCGATGTAGACATCATTCTCGATCCGTATCTGGCCAACATCTTCCCGGCTTCGCTGCTGCCCACAGCATTCTACATTGCCATTCTGACGCTACTGTCATTCTACTTGTCTGGCGCCATCTGGCGCTTCTTGCAGCCACGTACGGAGAGCAAGGCGCACTTGGACTGAATGGCAACATCAGAAAACAACGAAACCGAACTGCATGAGGATTCATCAAGCAGTAGAATGTCTGGTCGTGATGGCAACGACGCGCCTGCCGAGCAGGACGCGGAGTCCGGCGCTGGGGATGCAAACGGGAACAATCTTGGGACACAGCAAGCTCTCACTGCGGCGCGAACCCGGCCCAGACATCCATTCTATTCACTACCATCCGAATTAATCCTCGACATAGTCGACTTGCTTCCGCCTGAAGCTTTTATTAATTTCGCGTTCGCCAACTACCCACTTCTTCATTGGTACGGGGTGCTGCCGGCACTTTCGCGCACACGAGTGATCTACATCACGACCCAGACGCGCATTCCGGCCCTGTTTCCGTTATTAAGGATCCCAGCGGAGATCATGTTGCACATCCTGCGCAACTTGCGGCCCATCGACGTGGCGAGATTTGTAGTTGCCAATTACCAGGATCTGGTAAGACAGGGCATCGCACCTCCGTTGACTCCAGAAACTGAACGCGAGCTGCGCAACGCGGTAAGATTGAGGATGGGGCGATGAAAAACGCACGGCAAGACTGGCGGATGATTGAATGAGCTTTACGGTTGAGCGTCTGATCGTGTGCCTTACGCGACACCGATCGTGCTTAGCATCGGTAGGAGCTGCTATTTGCATCTGTAGATCAGGCGCCGCAGCTGCGCCTCTGAAAGATGTTCACGTCGGTCGAGAGCCCGACAAGTGGCTTCAGCTCAACATCCTGTATCCTGTGCCGTGCGAGGCCCTCTGTCTGCGGGAGATGGCGCGGTGTTCGCTTGCGGTCTGGTGAGTTCTACCTCAAGCGACGACGACAAGTAGTAGCTCCATCATCAGCCACGAAACTGTAGCTTTCTTCATTGACAGCTTGAGTGCCGTAAAGATCGCCTTGACCGCACCCACAAGCTTGCACCATTCAATGCATCGCGCATCGACAAAATGACTTGCTGGCCTCGGGTACCTCAGTCACAAGATCCAGATACATATCCATCGATGAACGAAACGATATCCAAACGTCCGGAATCTACCCGTTGTTGTCGAAGCGCCTCAGCAGCTGAGCCAGGCGTCTCCGTCCAGAAGCTCACTTTGAGCTTGGCGTCTTCGGGATGACTTGCCAACAAAGCCAACATAACAGGCCAGTTTTCGGCTCTCAGCGCGCTCTTGACGAATTTCCTTCGCCTGAATAGTCCGGCTCTGGATTTTTTTTGCTTAACCAATGGCATGAAGACGACTTTCTCGCCGGAGCCGAGACGGCTTTCTACCCTCGCCGACTGTACATGCGAAGTGATGCTGTCCCTGAGAGTCTGGAGGAACTGGTTGAATGACATCGTCGGCGCCAGCAGCATCAGATCGTGACGCGTTCTGACTACGTGAGAATCAATCATCGACACCCAGCGATACTTGATGGCCACGATTGATCCTCTTGTCGATTGTGCTCCCACGGCACGATCTGGCAGACGTCGTGGCGGAACGTATTGCGGAGGTTCTTCGGAAGGCGTGTATGCTGGTGGTGGCATGTCGTCGATGCTCCTTTGCATCGAGAGATTTGGGCCTTCTGAGCTCCCGCTAGAGGATTGGGTAGATGCATTCGAGAATATTGGGAGTGGGAAGGCTTCGTCGATCATGTCACTTATCCGCCGCGACAGCGGATCTGTGTCTCCTTCGCTCTGGCAGTCTGGGGTGTGAGACTCGCTCGCATTACTGGAGTCTGCACTCATGGCGCTACAGTATTCGACCTCGTCGGAACCGAGCGCATTTGCCGATTGAAGTTCTGATCGGTGCTGGGATAAGTGCTTGACTTCGGGAGGCTTCATGGAAACAATTCGGAAAATGCACTTCGTGAGACAGTGGAGAATGTTGCTTGTGCTCGAGCAGATGACCTGAGAAAGTATCATACCAACAGACAGTGACATCGGCAACAAATACTATGCGCTCATTCTGGTACAAAGGTCGTGACAAGCAGCGGTGTCCATGCGAACTTTATTCGCCGCCCTTACATCACTCCAAAGCCTATGAAGGAACTGCTGAGCCAATTCGTGCGATGGAGAGAGCCGCAAACCTCAAGCTGTGCATGCACGTGTCTCTTAACGAGAACGCGGCCCGTGAAGAGTGCTTGCCGTGCTGACCAACAATATCGTGGTTCTGTCGCCTTCAAACACCGGACTGGAGTGGACAGCCCTTACCATAACGCATATGGCCTCAGAGAACTCCTGTACATCTGCGCAATTGCTTGTTGCTTTTGTCGCTCAGCGTCTGTCATCGGAACCTCGCCCCAATACATCAATTTCAGCTCCCCAGCAAAAGTCTTGTCCCGCAAAGCGGTCACGATCATGGGCCAATTTGACTCATCCACATCAACCCGGTTTGACTTTCGGCATTTGATCCCCATGAAAGTTCTCTTGGTCTCGCTCCATTCCATGTAAAGCCATACTTTCATGACTTCGGCCGACTTGAGGCGAGATCTCCGACTCGCGGAGACTCTATCTTTTACCCCAGTCATCAACATATCCTTGAACTCGGAAAGTGTGGTGGATGGATAGAAAGAGACGATGTGATCGAATCGTCTGTATGGACGGCTTCTCGGACGGCCGTCGTGGAGAGGACACCACAGAGGATCGGGCGGAAAAATTGCTTCGACGCGTACTCTGCTGATGATTCGGTTCTCAGCGTCTTGTGGGAGGAAGTGGTAAGCTGGAGGGAGCTCATCCACAGAGTGGCCGACATCTTCGAGTTCTATGTGATCGGCACTGCGGCGAGTCACGGACTCCCAGGTGCGCTGTTGAGTGTCGGCCTCGATAGTCGTTGGACTACAGCAGGATAGGCTCGCGAATGGTGCTCGTGTGTCGGGAAGGCTTGAAGCTCTGCTGTTGGGGCGTTCGTGCATGGAGCGTTGATCTCCAAATTCAGGAAGGGCATCATTGATCATAGATATGATCAATGGTGATAGCGAAGGTCGACGCATTGCTGGGTTGAATGAGACTTCGGTAGCGTTAACGACATCTGGTGTGAGAACAATTCGCGGCGGCGACGAAGGTCTTGTCTGGATGACAACCGCCATGATCACTGCCTGTCAGTAGATGGTGCGGATTTAGGGCAGCAGCGCGACTACAAATACACCGCCATGGCACGCGTGACATGGTGAATGGCGGAAAATGCCTCTGACCGAATCCTATGCGCTACTTCGAGTGATGCTCATTCAGCATTCACTGCTACTATATCAGCACTGCACATGTATAGTCGAGCGCAGAGGACGTGCTCTCGCCTACTAACAATGGAGCATCGAACCCTCTCGGCTCGCACTTCCTCCACCCGCTCACCACGGAAGTACCACACGCCGGCATCGCATCTCAGTCATGCTTCATCAGGGTGTAGCGACTCGGAACGGCAGTCCGCCGAAGACTGGCCCACGCGCATCTTGCCTGTCGTAAGCAGATCGAGCGCTCATCCACTGAGCGCAGATGATTGTTCTGAAGGAACAGAGCCGAGTCAGCGCCCGGATCACACAGAATTCTTGCAGAGACGAAGCTCGGCGATGCTAGAAAGCCGACAACGTAGAGAATCGGGCTTCATGGAACAGGATCTGCTTGAGGCGGAGCGGAAGAGGCATTGTTGGCTAAAGAGACGACTGAGAAGTGTGCGGAGGGAGTTGCTACGTCGATGCAATGTGCAGCGAGATCGTGTCGTAATGTCCTTCCTTCGGGGGCATTAGTTAGAGTAACTTAGTGTAGGTGGAAACAAAATCAATTGTCCGATGCGAGGTAGACTAAGCAGCGGTGGTCTGACGACGTGAGTACAGAAGCCCAGAGTGGCCAACTTGTCACTACCTCACTCTCGCTTGAT
>ANSM01003485.1:0-10151 GCA_000347735.1 Cercospora canescens BHU | reverse complement strand
AGACTACTTGTTTTTATAGTCTCGGTAACAGCCTCGTCGTTTTAAGTATAATGCTATAGCTAGTAGGTATATCGATACCAGACAAGCTACCTACGATTCCGAGCGCCTAACGCAGTTCTATCGCCTCGAAGAGCTACGCGAGAGAGCTATTATAGCCGGAAGCTATATAGGCAAACACAGGAGGCGTTGTTCTTACCGCTACGTCCGTAGCTACTACCAGAAGATTCTAGGACATTTATGCCTAGTATAGGAGAATCGCCGCACGCTGCCACGCAGGGCCCTAGGCTCGCTATAGTAGTGTGTAGTAGTTTATCTATTACTATATAGCTAAGCTATTACTAAATGCGTTAGGGAAAAGCTTAGCCAGACCTTTAGTATCCTAGAGACTACTTAAAACTCCGTTGTCTCCTTAACTAATATGCTCTATACCTATTTGCTACTAAAGAATCGTTATAGAGCTAGTTTTAAGACTGCTCTTAGTATATACGGCAGCTATAACTAGCGTGTTTAGATCGTTATGTAGGCTAGCGTTAGTCGATGCAGTCTGTAGCTATAGCTGCTAAGTACTCGTTAAAGCTGCAGCTCTACGAGGTTAATCGGCAGTTTATAGTATAGTAATTAGTATATTACGAGTATATCGACTGCCGTAATCTACTAATTCGATGTCGCACCTATAGTATACTACAAATCGGCTATTACTATATAAGAATCCCTAAAGCACAATACTATAGATCTCTAGGCCTTCTCTAATTATCGTACCTACGACGGAATTATAGCTATTCGCTCGTTATATAATCTTAGAAAGATTTACATCGGAAGCGTAATAGTTCTATATAAAATCGTAGTTAGCTTTACTTAACCTGCTTTTATATCTGTTTAGATAGATAGTTAGCTTTCCCCTAATAGGGCATTATCCGGGAAGACTAACAGGTCGCAACGTCCGATTATAAGTAAGACACTAATTTCCTAACAATCGATTAGCTTATATAAGCCGGAAGCTTTGTCGCGATATAAGCAGAAAAGCTTAGGTTTAATAGTATGCTCTACTATAAGCTTTTCGATAGAGCGCTTAACCTCTAGCCTGTTATTAAGCACGTCTTTATCCTCCCTGCTTACTATTATTTTATCTATTTAATAATCGAGTAGTAGGAGTAACAGTCGGCGTCTAAGGTCCCCGGTAAACGAGTTTACCTGAGTATTACGATAAGTCTAAAGTAAGCGATATAAAGGGCTATCGGCATAGGAGCCTTGCTCGACAAAGCAGGTCCGTGTTTTCTAAAATCTATTATAAATATATAGTACTACTTATAGTTTCGCTTCTACCTCGCCTAAGTTCGTCTAAAGATCCTATGAAGCGCTAATAATATATTATAGACCTTTATAGCTCGTTTTCTTATACTATCTCGCGAGATTCTTATACTAGGGCTTACTATTTAACTTCTGCTTTTTCGTTCTCCTATAGCTAGAAATTAAGCTAAGCGAACTTCGTATCTCTAATCTAGTGTCTTTGTCGTAGCCCGGGATCAAGTCGTTAAATAGCTAGTCCTTAAAAATCTGCGTTAAGTTAGTACTAAAAGACAAGCACCTGCAAAGATATATCGAACCTGTTCCTTATACAAATTATTTACTAATCTTGCCTTAAGTGTATTAATAGCTTGTTTTATCTAGTTACTCTACTTATCTATATTATTAGTATTAGAATTAAGTTCTAAGGAATGTAGCACGACGAGGTTATATTACTAGCGCAGTACCTCGAGCTAACGTACAGACGACTTACGTCTGCGTACGCGGGCATGTTCCGTCCGTACGCCGGTCTCTTTATCGCTATATAGCAGGCTTGGCCGGCCTTGTACCATCCGACATTTCCGGTTATAGCTATAGGTAACACTAACGATTATGAGCAGATGTAGCAATTCGGCTAAAGCCTACTACCTTAGCGAGCTACGCTATACTACGATATTACTCTACTCTGTTCGAATATAACAAGCTAATTAATTAAGAAGAGCAGACTGTTATATTAATTCTCGAGATGCTATATATTGTACTATAAGCGAGATAAACAAGAACATCGCTACTAGATACTTAATTTAATCGACAGCGCTTACAAGCGTCGAATATACATCCTCGTTAGATGCTCCTAACATAGACGGTAAATTAATCGATATATACTGCCGATAAACTATTAAAGTATAGATAGAAGCTATATATAAGAATTCGAATTAGTATAGTTGCCTTCGATAGTCCGCTCTTATTTACCGCTCTTTCTTATAGAAACACGTTCTGTTGCTTAGATAATATGCGTTTCGGTCTTCCTCGTTTGTTTCTTCTTATAGTTACTACTACTAATACGGTCTGCTATTATTCTAGAATATAGCGCTATACGAGGACAGATTAGTATTTAGACGCTAAGGCTACTAATATACTAGTAGCGAGCGAAACAGATCTTGCCTGTCGTTACTACTATATCTAGACTAGCTTATAGCGCTTATGTTCTAAGCCTTTATAGTACAGGTAGTAGAGAAACAGTAAGTTCGTTATAACTACCGCAAGTCCTTAAGCTTAAGAAGATTTAGGAATACATAGCTCGTGTCCTGCTAGCCTTTACGGTGCTTCTCGTTAAGGGCACTATTATTATAGAGTTAGCCTATCTTAGTTGGCCGAAACACTCTGCGCGGGCTATAGGAATCGTTATTTATAGTATTACGGCTACGGGTATTATATCGATCTTACTGCGAGCTCTAGCACGATAGTCTACTATGCGCGATATCTATTTTAATTCTAAAGCAATTGCTAATAGACCCACTAGCTACTAGATCTGCTAGCCGTTTGGGTCCCCCCTGCCCTCTCGACTATTACTAAAGGCTATCTACTTATAATACAGGTCTATATAGTATAGAGGCACGAACGCACCTTCGCTACGAACGTCTATACGATTGCGGCTATAGCTAGCCGATAGTTATAAGTTCTTTATTATCTATAAGTAATCTTTACTTACTCTTATAAGCAGCCTAATACCGTTCTGGGTATAGACGATCCTCTTAGACCAACCCACGACTATGCTAATTCTATAACATATTTAGATTTTAGTTAGAATTCACGACCCCCGGAATTAGCCAGGACCGATATAGAGAAGGATATAGCGGCAGAGGGCTAGTATATTAGAAGTTAGTATCTATAAGGAAGTACTATAGAGTATTTCTGTTAGGTATGTAGAAGAAGGTAGGTCTACGCGGAACTTAGTCTCGCTATACTGCAACGACACCTAAGGCAAGTTACGAACGATAATAAATAATAATTAGCTCTTATGCTAACATTACTATTTAATGTACTAATAGAGATCGTCGCCCTAGGCCATTGCAATAAATAGTATCGCCGTAATTACTATAAAGGTTAACCTTATGTTCTTGGTTACTAACGGAAATTTGAACTAGAAAAGAATAACTATCTTAGAAAGTATACGGCAAAGGCATGCGCTATACGACGAGCATTAGAACGACGCCCTCGAAATTAATTTCGGCTACTATTATATACTATACATAATGTTTCTTAGTGTTTATTTAGTCGGACGCATATCTTATCTAGTATAGAGCGTTCTCTATATAGCGCGTGCGATGTCTTTAAAGTATTAATAACCCTGTATAGTAAAGCACTATACCGATATATAACGAAATATTATTAATAGGTTTCCCGTATAATAATATCTATATTCTTTTCCTTAGCGATATATTATGTTATAGAATCTAGTAAGACGAACATCCTCGTACCCTAAAGCCTAGTAAAGACGTAGTATAGCATACGTGTTTCTATAGCTATAAGCAATCTAATGCTAATTACGAATTAAAGTTATAATTCTGCTAATCTTATGTTAAACAATATAGAAAGAACCTAGATAAGATAACTACGAAGCGGAGTTAAGGTAAAGACTATAGTTATAAGATTAGAAGAGCAAGATTACGATCTAAATTATTTTCCGCACGACATAGTTATAGAACGAGACATGCGAGCCGAGAGACGCTTTGTAGCTTAAAGTAAGGATATAATCTATAGTTAGCAGTCTTCGGCTACGAGTAAATGTCGTTACTTATATATAGGCCTGCCTAGTCTAGTAAGCGAGGTAAAGAGGACCGTAATATACTCTGCCGTACTATCTGTTCTATAGGCAGACCTATCTGTCCTAAGTTTTAACCGGAAATTTATAGAACATCGGTAGTAATATATACGGTCGCTTTATAGCGCCCCTCTAAGGCGAAGGCGTAAGATTACTAGCAATTTTGTCCCTTATACTGCGATTTCTAGCGTACGATCGAAAGATTAGCGCAAGACATCGTGTCCTGCATTAGAGCGCCAAATATATAAATATAGAAGCAATATATAAAAGCATTCGATAAGTATACTACTCCTCCTAATTTATTAGCAATTCTAGAAGCTCTAACTACTCTATCTAATACTAAGAATACTTTTCGCAGTTCCTTTTAGGGCTAATAGAATACTCTATATCTTTCTCTTCGGCGCGATACAACTTCTTACTAGGCCTATAATAGAGAATCTAAGCTAGAGTCTAGGGACTACCTACCTCTATATTACTAAAATAGCGACAAGAGAATTAGCTTCCTTAATATGTCGTAGCGTTGCGTATCTTAGATTCAGCCCTAGGCATAAGTTCGTATATAATACGCCTCGAGGACCGCAGCCTAAGATCTTGCTATAGCCGAGCTATAGAAACTACCTCTGGACAATTAGCGCTACTACAGCTAAATATGTCCTCCTAACCGTAGACGAAGAGCGAAATTTTCTCGTTAATCTAAGCGATCTACTAGGTAATTTAATCTACTACGCGTATATTAATACTTTAGGAGAGCAAGATTCAAATAAGACCTAACAGGACTCGTAAAATACTATACTTAAGCTAGTGTAGTACTTAAGCGTTTCGTAATAGACTTATATCGAATTCCTAATACTCTTATAGGCAGCTGCGGAGAAGCGCTAGGCAGCAGCTAGTACAGCGAGTAGCTATAAGTCTCCTATATACTACTTCTAAGATATAGACTAATTTGTTAGGTAGGCGAACGAGTAGATAGATAATAATAGATACGTACTAACGGATAATTAGGCCCCTGTCTTATACGAAGTTAGGGCAGATATATAATCTATAGGGACTCTCTAATCGATAACTTCGCAACAACTACCAAATTAGACTTTATACCTTATAGGGACTAACTTAGCTACTAAAAAGCAGAAGCTAGAGGAGGAGTTTGTATCGAGATCTTTTTATAACATAGACGATATATAAAGGCGCTAGCTACATAGGGGGCAAGCAATCTATATAATATATAATATCTCTTTAATTATATATATAGCCTAGCGTAGACGGCTTTCTAATTCTTTTAGGATGTACTACGTTAATAACTACTTGTTTGTTCCCTCGTCGATCTACTTTCCTATATCTCTACGATTCTAATTACTTAGTGTCTAGCAGAATTAGCCGCGCCTATACTTACTATATAATGCTTGCTAGTAGAGAAGAAGACAACAGGATCCAGGTGTCTGAAATTTATAGTAAGTTCTTACGGCTAGGTCGCTGTTAATCTAATCCATCTATGTCTACGATCCGATCTAGAGGTTAATTAAATAGTATAAGCATGCTGCTATGTCGGTCTGTACGCCTTATATTTTGGCCAGATATATAATAAAGCACCTAGAGGCCAGCAAGATAACATATATCGAAGAAAAAGACGGTCCTATTTAAGTATTAGTATTTACGTAATCGTTACTTACGTTATACTATTGTTCCTTCTATAATAAAGGGCCTTTATATAAGCTCGGTCCTTGTCTACTAGAAGCTTAGTTTTAGGGATTTTATATTTATAATGCAAGCTTAGTTATATACGTCGGATGTTAAGGTAACGACAGAGGTACGAATCGAGAAGAGCTTAGTATAGCTCTGCTAAAGAACGTTATAGTAGTAGCGCTAAGGAGCTCAAGACAGTCTAATTGCACCTTACTACTTAGTGTCTCCGACTGTATTAAAAGAACAGACGCTTGTTACGGGCTCTTACGAATATAGTTATAGTACGCGAGCTTAGCCGTAAGGCAGAGACTTGCAGGTCGGTCCCTGCTCGATTTAGAGAGGTATAGATTTGGCCTATTATAAGTCGTAAGCCAATCGATCGTTCTACTCTAAGCTATAGTATTAGACAGCTCATGTCCTAGAGGTTCTAGTAAGCAGTCTTAGCTTACTTAAAATTTATACGACTTCGCGAATTAAGTACTACTTAAATCGCATATTCGTTTCCCTAACGAGAGACGGGACTGCATTCGTAATTTAGTAGCTGCTATATAGACTCTAGAAGGTAGCTAGGCAGTATTCGAGCACTAAGTACTTACTACCTATATACTTGCTTACCTATACGCGCGATCCGGGCTATCGTATCGTAGCATATAATACGTATATAAGTCGGCAGACAAAATCCTAGTATATAGTCGTAGTACGACGTTTAGACTAATTAATAACAAGTAGCTAATTAAGGTAGTATACTGCTCGCAAGGTATAACGTTAATAGAAACATCTCGTACGATTATATAAGTTTATTTATAAGCTTCACGATCGTACCTTTATTAAAGACAGTACGACTAATAATATAATGCTTAAGACAGAGCCTAAGGATAAGTAAAAGCGATCCGTATTCTCTAGGCATTTTCTTTATTAGCGTATTCGATATCGTTATAGATACATTCGTACAGTGTTGTATAGACCCTTAAACTACTATATAAAGCTTTGGGGTAGCATAGCGCTATAGTAGTCTTATGCTTATAATACGGTATAACAAAGATAATTAGATTAGGAAGTAATAATATACTAATTAGCAGATTTAAATCTAGTATACAGCTCGAGTAGGGAGCAGTATTCCTTTATAAAAGTTCGATATCTTTGTTTAGTCTATAATAAAGGACGATGCCTACCGCACACTATATACTATAATAAAGGTAATTCTTACTTATAATCGGCCTCGGCTTAACTAATATAGAGCAGACTAAAGCAGCCGAGGCAAGAGCTAAACTTGTTAGTAAAGAAGCGTACGAAGGGTATAAGAGCATGTTCTAATAGAAGTATATTAAGAGCTACTACTAACAACGCTCCTATAGTATCTATACTAACGAGTCCCGAACATACCGAGAAATCCTACGTATCTATAAGGAAGCTTCTACTATAATAAGAGCGGTATACAAGCTTAGCTATAATACTAATAGAGCAGCAGAGGAGAACTAGGTTATCTGCTAGATGCTTTAGTATATATATCGCTACCGAGAGCAAAGACTAAGAAGCAGGGGCCTAAGCAGATTAAGCCCTAATGTCGCAGGCACCATATATATAAGATCGCACTTTTAGGACCCTGTGCGAGGGTAGTAGCTTAAGCGACGATAATATAAAAAGCTATAAGCTAGATTACGGCGAAGGTTCTCTTTATATAAAGTAGCTCGCCCCTTATAGGTAAAACTCGTTATTCGAGCTTAGTCTTATATCTTTACGAGTTAACCCAGCCCTACGAATATATACTACTACTTATTAATGTCTACTATAATATCGTAATACTTTATAGAAAAGACGTTATACCGAGCGCTAGATATTATAGGGCTCTTAATACGCCGAACGTAGTTTAGAACTATATAGTAAAGCTAAGGAGGTATTACGAAACGAGGGAATAAGGGAACTTAATATTACTCTTCGAAGGTTATAGCTATATGTTTTGCTAAGGAAGCTCTAACAGATATTCCTCGAGAATAGTATAGAAGCGTAGTAAGCGTTCTCGTTTCTTAATCGCCTCTTTCGACTCTCCTATAAGGAATCGAAGTTCTTTATCCGAATAAGCAGCTACCTTTTAAGAGGAGAATATGCTTAGTAAATCTCGAAGTAGATGCCGCTTGATAGCCTAACGGTAGAGGTTATCTACGAAGGTCTTCTAGGCAACCTGCTAGTATTTAGTACTAAGTTAGTAGACATATTAAACAGGCCTACCTTATAATATACTACTAGAGTAGTCCTCGCCTCGGAACATGCCTACTTATCTATATCTACGACAACTCGCTTTTATAAAGATATAAGAAATGTTTAGATATCGATGCTGTTATTACTAATATATATACGTTTATAGTAGTCGTAGCTCGTTGTCTCGTCTATTGCCTTTTTAAGAGCTTTACGTATAGCGTTATTCTAGGCCTTCTAGATGTTGTCCGTATAGTAATAGTTATAAGTAAGGGGCTGCTAAGACTTATTATTCTATAGCCTAGCGAGCCTCTTATTAGTATTAACTTTTATCTTTTCGAGCTCGTAGGCTATTCGTTCTCGTAACTTGCTCCTTATTAGACAAGTATAATATAACCGCTTCTATAAAACAGTCCAGACATTTATAAAGATAGTTAAGATAATTAGTAGCGAGGCGGAGCCATCTACTAGAGTGCTAATAGAACAATTCTGCTAAGAATACGTGGTTGTACTTATCCGGCAACTCGCGTTCGCGTGTTTTTATATACACCTAGTAGGCTTATTAGCTAAAGCACCCTAGAGATACTTACGGGACGTACCTCCTTAATCTATTATCGGAACTCTAACTCTATTACTATTACCTGCTTATCGATTATATCGTTCCCTTTACTCGCTTCGCTAGGGCCTTCGCTATTAGTGCGACTATCGTAGCTGTAAGCAGAAGCATTATGTCCCTTAATCTTCCTCTTTTCGCCCGTAGTTCTTATAAGGTCGGAATACTTTACGTTCGAGGCGTAGATAATAGCTCGTAGGCGTGTCGGAGGTATCGATTCTCCGGAGGCTCTAAAGAAGTCTAAATTACTATAGTTGCCTTAGAGCGCAGAAGAACAGAGACTATCGAATCTTATTGCTAGTCGTAACAGAAATATACGTATATTAGCGATAGTAAGTCGTGCGCTGCCTATTTTCTCGATCTCGTTAGAAGTCTTTTATCTTAAATCTCTAAGATCTTAACGAACCCTCGGCATCTCCTTTTCGATATATCGGTCTAGAAGAGTCTATAGATATTCTTTTAAATTGCTTATACCGATACGGCCTAGATCGAGGTCTTGCTAATTCTATAGAAGCGATTTAAAAAAAAGCATACTCTAATAAAGTGCTTTCTTATTACGAGATTCCCTTCTCTATCTACTTAGGGAATAGATTCTTAAGAAGGAAAAATCCTAGTTTTAGTCGTGTCGTATCCTCGTTTCTTGCTAGCAGGGCAATACAGCCTTCCGTCCCTCGGTTAATTAAATTAGGTTTAGTAATAATTCCTATAGTACGCTTACTAGAGTAGTCGTACATTTTTAATTTTTGGATTACTAGTTAATTAGCGATATTATTGCCTGCCTAGACAACCGCGAGAATAATAGAGCGAGGATTTTGTATATACGTATTAATAAGAGTATATACTATATTAATATCTGCTTCCGTTTAGTCCTTACTTAGTACCTAGATAATTCCTAGTAGGTCTACGACGCTCAGATGCAGACTAGTACGACTAGAGGCTCGGATTTAAAGTATATCGCGCACAAAAGATAGTCCCGTCTCGTCGCTTGCGAAGCCCTTTACCCCTATGGCTGTTCTAGCATACGCTATTACTAAAGGCAACTCTATAAACGACTTAATCGATCGGGAGAACTATAGTATCTAAGTCTTGCGTTCTTCTGTTTGCGTCGAGTGTAGGATAATAGCGACAGATATCGATATTTCTATATCTTTATCTTCTAAAATAATTTCTGTCGCGAACCTCGTACAGAGACCGTCTTGTCGAGGAAAAGGAATCCTAGTTATTCTTTCTAATACCGAGCTCTTGCCTGCTAACTAATTACTGTATACGATTAGCTATAGTATACTAATATCGAAATCCGGATCTACTAAGCGTGCGGCGATTATTAACTTCGATACGAAGGAGTCGTCTGGCGATACGAGGATAATAAGGAGACTTTTAATCTCCGTCTACTCGCACGACTAGTCTTAGCCTAACGAACGTGCCCTAAGACCTAAAGTATAACGATAAAGATTCTATACCTGTCTCCTCTATAGAGTTTAATTAGAATAGAGAAGTTATCTTAGAGAATACTACCTAGATAATTTTCGGCTAGCTCTGCTACGATAGATACGTACT
>ANSM01003478.1:0-10727 GCA_000347735.1 Cercospora canescens BHU | reverse complement strand
TCTAGCGACTATAGCTAGGGGCGCTCGATACATTGCTACATTTTATCTCTTACAGGTATGGACCTGGAATATCCCATTTCTCCGCGATCTCGCGCAGTTCCGGTACCGACTTGCGTTCCCATCCCCTGCTCGATCTGGGTATACCGGGATGTCTGTCTGCCACCTTGCGGCGCTGCAAAGCTGTGGGTAGTTGGTGGAAGATGTAAGCAAACTGCGCGGTGGACGCGAGTAGAATGTAGGTGTTGGCGAATCTTTGCAGATCGTGATGGCAAAACACGTTGGCCATGGCCCGACGACACGGCAGCTTTTCTTGATACGTGTCATGCCAGCTGCAGTTCAAGGTCGATACAGAGAGGCAGCTACAGTCAATCATCGTGACCAACGTTTATTCACGAAGCGAAAGCCAACAAGCCTGCACTTTCCATGGTGCAATCATGTCTTGCGCCAATCCTTGTGCAGTCGAAGAAGGAGGAAGGACTATTTGGTATGAGAAGTGCGCACCCTGAATAAGCACAGACATGTATATATGCGGTCGATCAAGAGTATGCTGAGGCACGCGCACACCCATTAAAGCGGGACGCGAATGGTGAGGTGAAGTGAAGCGAGAAACCAGTGGGAAAGTCTAAGTAGCGAGACGCTGAGCCCAAAATGCAGAGGAATGAGCCCGAGTCCAAGCATCCTCATCACACAACGCTACCATCCTCTCCATCTTAGGTCTTGCGCCCACGACCGCACGCTCTTCTAGATGCTCCCTCCAGACCTAAGTCAACCAGCGCTCGATCTACTATTCTACCTTGACCCGCCCTACGCTGAGCAAACACTAATACCTTATCACCGCGAACGACGATCACCGTTATGGATAGTCTTTCTCTTCACTCCAGTCCACGTCCGAGTAGGACGGTCCTATTATGCCTCAAGCAGCAGACACTATACCTACATAGTGCTAGACTCTCATAGACACGCTGAGACGAGTGAGAAGTGGCTGAAGGCAGGAGGGCGTACACAGGAGCATAAGGCCGCCAGATTCGGCCAGAATCAGGGCCTACAGATTGTCTTTTGCAGATGGCTTGAGAACTCGATTGTCCTAGAGAGTCTATCGTGGAAGGAGTCTGTATTGAAGACTAGAACATACGAGATTCTGACTGCGAGCCAAGCATCACAATCCCTCGCCTGCAGCATCGCGAGCAGCGTGCATGCTGAATCTCATCATCGCAGTCCGTTTCACCTTGCACGATTTGGCGTGAGGCGTCCGGTCCGACTTTAGAAGGGAGAAAGGTATCAGCAGTCATGCACTGATCCCATGTTGCAGCTTTGTCACTCGCAGTGTTGGGCGCCCGCCCGAAGCAGGTAAGACTGTGGTGTGTTTGTCCCCACTGTCATTTACCAGTATCACAATATGATCTGCTGTTGCTGGTGTATACCAGCGTCAAATCATTGTGCCATGGGTCGCAACATCTCAGTGTCAAAAGTGCATCGTACGTCTGACTCAGTGCTGACAGGGTACTCCACTTGGGCCACATCTGGGCGTGCATGTCTTGTCTTAAGCCACGTGGGGCAATCCACGTTCAGATCTTGTACAGTAATTATAGACATCCGGACGGCCCGATTTCCTCAGACCACATGAGCCGGACTGCCCTTCCAAACCATCGCACGCTTGTCTCACGCGCCCACCATTGCACACTGATTCTCTGTGTAATTGGACTTTATATCACAGCTTTTTATAGCTGACGAACAGCTACGTGTGTGGTTCGGGGCTGGAGTGACGAGAGAATTAGCTAGAAACACAGCTGAGAGCGGCAACGCAGGCATGTTCTCGAACATAAAGACTAGTAAAGGTGCAGTTGCACAGTGCTGATCTTCGCTTATCGTACCGCTATGTGACAGTCTGCGTCCTGCTTGAAGTGCTACAGACATCCTATCATTGGAACACGGCGTGGCACCGCTCTGGTCGCAGAATCTGCGCTGCTCACACACTTCTGAGGTCTATCGTGCTACATGCGAGCGTATTGAGCGAAAACACAGACATTAATCATCCACCTAAGTTTTGTACGCCTTGTTAAGTCATTTTCTGATCAAAGCCAATGCTGCCCAAAAGCATACAACCAATTTCAGTACCAGCCCTTGGTGGAATATTGCTCTAGTGCAGCTAGCCAGAAGTGTGACATCTTCCGGTAACCCACCAGGTTTGGGTGAAGCCAGTCACTCATGTCTGTGGGTTGAAGAGCTCTCGACATGTCCACATGTGCAACTTTCTTGCCCTGCTTAGCGAGATTCGAAACAATACCTGCAAGGTTTCGATCAGCTCAATGCGTTGTATGGTCTCGAATTACACTCTATTCACAAACCTGGAATTTTTGAATTCAAGTAATCTATGTTGCGCTGAGGGTCTGCGTGAGTAGACGCAATAATTGAAGCCAGAATGACGGTTGCTTCTGGCCACCAGTCGGTGATGTCTTCCGTAAGCTTGGCCAACCGGTTGCCCACATTTGGGATGTCAGTCCACGAGTTGCAATCGTTCGTTCCTGCGTGAAGCAGAATGACTTTAGGTTTGTATCCGGCCTTGACAGCCTTCAAGGCAGCGCCTGAAATTTGATCGATTGTATAGCCCGGGTGACCTTCGTTGTTGTTATCTCTCATGTTACCGCTTTGGACTGATCCGATGAATGTGACCTGGGCACCAGCTTTGTTGAGTGCCCAAAGTAAATTGCCGCGATACCCATTTCCATCAGAACTGCCGGTTCCATACTGTTCGGATACAAAGTCAGCTTGCGCCTTGAGCTATCATGAATTCGGCTCACTGTGATGCTATCACCCAGAGGCATTAAAGAGAACGAATGTCCTCTAAGGTTAGCAATGGCATTGCTCGCAAACGTGAGGAGAAGAGCTACGTTGGTTGCACTAGTGATGAACATCGCTGATGAGATGTTGTTGTGATGAGCGATTGACTTCGCAGCACCATCGCAGGACTTTCGTTCATGACTTTATTATGATTATTATTATTTTCAACAGCCGAAGTGAAACTATTTTAGCCTACGGAATCGTCGGGCTGACTTCCAATCACCTTTTTGGACAAACTATGACGACAAGCTGGAAGTCTGTGGCTCAACGCCTGGTCTTGACCCCACTTTCGTGTTGGTCCTCGTATCGCAACATGTGGGTATAGAAATGACTTTTGTAAACTAACATTATATCCAACTCACGATACACATTGACACGTATATGATGGCAAACGCCGAAAAGTCGCAAATTACGGATACTTGCATCGTTACGAGCCATCCGCGGGTGCTTTCCCTCGTTATGTGCCGAAGCCAAGGCCAGCTTGCTGATAGCTTTGACGACCGTCAGGCTCTAGGTCAAGGAATATTCAAGTAGCCGACGAAGAGAATGTCAAGTGCGGCGTGTCGTCAAACCAGACCTGGCAGTTTTCGATAGGAGGCCCGAACTTTTGCGACTTGTTGAAAAGTTCCGACAGCAGGGGAAACGTGTTTAAATGCATGCGCTTTGCCACCGTTGTCTCAAGTACCTGGACTACCAGCAGTCTGCCAATGCACTCTTTTCGCAAGCAGAATCCCACTATTCATCCTGCATTAACAATGACTCGGGAGAAACGCAGCATAGCCCCAGGGTGGAGTCACTTTTCTCCACATGCCGGTCTGTGCCGACCAACACCATGATGAAAAGCATATTGACGACAACAAGTACCTCATATTCAGCACTTTGCCATGATTGTAGCAAAAACATCTCGAAGCACTCGTGTATTTGCGCTCAAGAAACAAGTGACAAAGATGTACGTATACTCAGCCGAATCCAACAAGCTCATGCTCTTCGCTGCTGAAAGCTGGAGTTGGCTGAGACGATGGCGATGACGCACCTATTGATACCGTAGATCTGGCGCCATCGCTGTCGTCGGATCCGTCTTCGATCTCGAGTACTCTAGTGCTCAGCCCAGTCCCTATCCCAAGGTCACTCAGCTTGGCTTGCAAGATGGGCCGCAAGGCTCGATTGCCTCCACGGAAATCGCTCAAGATTACAGCCAATTGCACGAGGGATTCTCGACCAGTAGAAGTCGAGTTCCCGAGCACGCGTGGTGGCAGACAGGTCATGACATCGGCGACAGAGGTCGCCAGCGCGAAGAGCTTTAGTTCCATTCCAGGACCATGGGCTTCGAAGGAGTCCCTTGGCAGAGCTGACATGACAGACATCAGCTCGTTTATGAGCGACAACGGGTACGACATGCTTGCCAGTCCAGCACTCGGGTCGATCACCATTTTCGCGCGTGACATGGACATCTTCCACAGAGCCAGCCGCAGCCACTGTCGCGTCACACTCAAGTCGGCTTGTTGAAGTGCATTGTCACGACGGGATAGGCTTGGAGCATTTTGCAGGGCGCCGTCGATTATTGCGAGCTGCATTGGTCCCATGGCCGGGTTCTCCACAGCCTCATCGAATGCTTTGAACATACTGCAAAGATGGACAAACGGTGACAAGCGGGATAGCTGGGAGGACGGGTCAGGAGGCGGAAGTGATGCCGGAGTTCCGAACGTGCAAGCGAGATCATGTTGATTGGCATGTGCTCTGCATTCATCAGTACACTCATCGAGACAATGAGATTGTTGGTGGCATTGGTATGGAATGCTGATGGACACACCTCTCTGTGATGTAAAGAAGCCACGCTTTTCGTAGATCTTCCTGGGCGTTCTCATGAGAGGTATCAGCATAGTGAGCCGGATCGTGCAAGCGCAGAATGTGAGCCATGCAGATTGCTTCTCGCAGTAGAAGTGTGCTGGCTGGACAATGTCCAAGATGAAGGTACGCCACGTGCAGAAAGAAGCTTATTGACAAAGAAGCAGAACTCGGCGACTACGGGTATTTCTGGGCTGTGCGGATTGCTTCCACCTCGTCGACAAGCATCGACGGATGCGGCAATTGTAGATCCCCTTCACCGAGCTGTAGTTGTAAGACAGTGGCTGCGCAGACACTGAGTGCAAGGGCGTATGCGTCCATATCGCCACTTGGCGCTCGCAACCTGTCCAGGAGATGGATCACATCGACGATCGGCCAAATTGGATACATTTTGTAGTGGTAGATGTTGAGATACTGTGCCAGCACCGAAGTGGCAACCCGCGGAGGCTCAGGATGCTCGGTGCCAGGGCTCGAGCGTGGAGGCGGACCAGATTTGACTTGTGCCTCTTCCACCACGGCGCCTAGATCACGTGAATCGACAGCCGTGACTCTGCGTAGCCGCCCGAGTGTTTCCTTGCGGAGGCCTTTGGGTCCCATTTTCTGCCGCGGCCGCAAGCGAGTGCAAGGTACAGAGGATGCATGACATCCAGCGCACGGCAATCCGCCATCACACCGCACGCGCCGAACAGAGCACGCGTCACACACCCGTCGGCCGTTCATCTGGTCGTTGCACGTGATGCAGTGGCTGATGCCTGTCGTGCATATCCAAGGTCATACGCGTCCTGATCGCACGTCGATCGTAGAAGACTGCGAATATGCGGAGGAGTCGGGAAGGGGAGAGCGTGAGGAGAAGTGGGAGGTTAGCCGGTCATGTGATCATCGGCACGAGTCCGACGAATCTTCTATTCCAGTACAGTAGGTCTGTACATGGTGAATCGAACCTTGACGCTGTTCAACACACACTCTGCGAAGCCCCTCTGCTCGCCGAAGATACAGCTGACAAGGAGTGCATCGACAAAGCATCAGAGAGTCTCAGGCGGAATTCGGACGAGTTCCACTCGATACTTATTGCGGCAAACACCACTGCAAGCGGTGTCAGGCTCTCTCGAAAGTCGAGTAGTTCAAGTGAACACATTTTGTGGATGGCAATATTCAACGCGTAGTTCAAGAAAGAACCCAGTGAGTCGTAGTCGTCATTCGTCAAACACGAGACTTTAGCGATAGCTTGCGCTTCTATTGTTCCCCTGAAATTCCTGGCTATTGAAACGACGAAAGACTTTAATGCGAGGTATAAGGGAAGACTGTGTGAAGGCTCTAGCACTGGCTTCAACGGCAGGTGCGGCCGGGATCCGAATTTACAAACGCGGGAGAACACCAAGAAGATATGAGGCACATTGGCTGCAAGATCATGCCCTTGCATTGTTTGCATAGTCAACGGTAAGGAGTACCTAACGCGGATCGAGAAAGGGTTCTGACTTGGCGAAGTGGTTCCAGCATAAGTTTTCACTAGCGGCAACGAGCTCTTCCCTCTCGCGACCAATGGGCGGCAATCGACTGGAAAGATTGTTTTCGCGGTAGCTTGGTTGTCCGCCTCACTCTCGTACTCGCGGCACATCAGTAACATTTGATTGACCGACATAATTTTGCTGAAAGGTACGGACAGCGTTGAAGCGAAGCTAAATGTGCGAGAAGGGTGCCTATTCCCATCTTACACTGACGTCAACCAGACTGGGCATCGTAGTGCTAGACGGAGAGGAAGCTCGGCTCTGAATGCATTCCGAGATTGAAGAGACAGGCGGATGCGCAGACAGCCATGCGAGAGGCGCACCCTGTGTCCATTCGTCGTCTATTTCGTACCCTCGCATGGGTTCTCCTGGTCCTTCTGGCACTTCTCATCGTCACCACAATCCCAGACGCAATAGATTTGCTGCTCGACTCCCGATTTTCCCTGATAGAACATCAGTCAGAATTGCGCACGGTAGACAGAGGCTTTGTCGCAGATATCGGCCGTCACTCACGTTGCTGCACCACGTGAGCAGAGGGTATGGATCCTGCGAGACGACACACTGGCAAAATTCCTCGCTGGGCTTGGGCTGGGGGCTTTGGTTAGCCAAGAGTGCCAGGAACAGACCACTAGAAGCCTACGATAGTATAGCATCCGCCATCCGAGCATATTATCTGGTGTTCATTCTCGTCGTAGCACTTGTCGCCATTTTTGGTGTCTGCGCAATCAGCATCTTCAATGCACTATCGCAGTGATACCATTAGCTGTGTCCACCTTGCAAACAGCCGATTTTCTGGAGAAGGTGATGAATATTTACCGAGGCATCCCTCTTGAACCAGTCTGCACTTCGGCGGACGGGCGACATTCCGAGCTTTAGACCTGCACCTCTCTTGGTGAAGCCTTGACCTGCCAGAGCAGTTCCCAAGAGGGCAGTCGAGAGGAGAGCAAATTGGAGCTGCATGGTATGAAATCGTAAAGACTGTAAGTAGCTAAGAGAGTGACTATGAGTTGGATATTGGTGATCAAGGAGCAAAGATTCTACTCATACTTGTAGTAGATGGATCCCCTGAGTTATCTTACATCCTTCTGGGTTCGCATGATATGCCCTGGGGGCTACCTTTCATAGGAGTAAGAATCAACGAAAGCCGTGCAATTAGGATGACAGCGGGTGTCTGAGCTCCCTTGGATCCGGACGGTCTGTACCACACGTGTACTCTTTGCCTGCGTAGATCTCACCACACATCTTGCCTTGGAAGTACAGGATATCAGATACGAGCCAGGAAAGCGATGAAACAGACCACATGTGCCGAGCAGTAGCGTTGTCTTGAAGCGTCCCAGTTGCAGGCCGATGGGGGTAAGGACTCGTTTCGGACCGAAATATCAGCAGGCACGCATTTTCGTTCACCTAGAAGGCAAGGATGCGGTCTGGCCGTCATGGTCTGTACTTAGAGGTGGCCGGAGTTTTTGTCTCCACGTGGGCGTGGCTAGGGCACTGCGTTTCCTCACAGGCTGGTGGCACTTAGATGGATATGAAGGGATTGAAGAAACATGTCACTGCATCTACTCCTTGTATTGCACCCAACAAGTGTGCCTGGACGTGACAGGGCAGGAAGTTGATATCCGATGCTCATGTCCTGAGAAACTCCGGCTAAAAGCTATCTGAAAATTAGCCCTAGACCAAAGCTAGGGCTTTCTAAACCCTAACAACTCCTTACGAACGAACCTCCGGAGTGCGCAGTGCAACCAACACCTGTTTGGTGCTCTCAGTAGACATAAGGGAATTTCGGATTCTCCATATCTGTCAGATCTTGGAAGGTCAGCACATGAGAAGGGCTTTCCGGTCTCTTCGCTGCGAGAGCATCTTCCTTTTTACCGGCATTTCCGCGCATGAGAAGCGCACGAGTCACCACAACGAGAACCACGTAAGCCGCACAGACGACCAAGTGGGCAAAGAATCCTTGAATATATCGTAGCGCGTAGTAAGCCTTGAAAATCTATGTAGCTGCCACGTTACCGGCCGCCCATTTTAGGAATTGGTCAATAGGCTCCAGTGCAACTTCAAGATTCTCTACGCACCGACCGATGTCACGGTGAGACACGTAGATCTCGTGGTCTGCCTTGCAATGGTGCGTGGGATCAAAGAGATGATCATATTTCCCTTGTGTAAGAAAGGATTGAGTGCAATAGAAAGCGACCAGCCCGCCCGCATTGGTATCACCATGAGGGTTGATGATCAGCTCTGGGCATTGAAACGTTGATCCCGCAGATGATGCAAAAGGGGCCCAGTGCAGCTTTCTCCGTGGTTTAAAGGTGCGCAATGCTAACTAACTTGATCGTCACGCTGTAGTTCTATGCAGTCTCTCTCGAAGTTTCTGGAATGATCAAGAAGCCGCAAGCACAGTGAAGCAGACCCCCTAGTGTCAATCAGAGTGTTTGCGGAGCGGAAGCCGAACGACGCAAAGAACCAACAATGCCGCGTGAGTGCTTATAATGCCTGACTGAGTCCGCCCGCAACGTTCGAAGTAACCCAATGATTCCTTGTATCAACCCTGACACGAAACATATACTTGCATGGAAGCTGCTGTCGGGGCTCGAAATCTCGTGAGGGATTTTCACCTAAGTGCGCGAACCTGGAAGATATGTATTGATTGACGGCACTGAGCTTGAGGAGCAGGAATTTTAAATGCGACTTCCGTGGACGTTTCATCGCGCGTTTACCTTACTCTGCCTCCTTCTCAGGCTCGCCGGGGAAAAGATCCACCGCGCCGAGTTTGCTGTTACATGGCAATCGCCGTCCACCTTTCACTTCTACCTTTTACTTCTACCTTTTACTTTTACTTTTATCTTCTACCTTTTACTTCTATCTTCTACCTCTTACTTTTATCTTCTATCTTTTACTTCTATCTTCTACCTTTTACTTCTATCTTCTACCTTTTACTTTTATCTTCTACCTTTCACTTTTATCTTCTACCTTTCACTTCTATCTTCCGCCTTTTACTTCTATCTTCTACCTTTTACTTCCATCTTCCACCTTTTACTTCCATCTTCCACCTTTTACTTCTATCTTTTACCTTACACAACCTACATACGGTCGTCGCGACAAAGCCGCTATCGAAATACAGTCAACCTGTGAAGGCACATTCATTGAGTTGCACGTGGTGGACCCTGCCAAGCCAAGCGACCGCGACTGTGACAGTCCGTCGGGCTGACAAGGAGACAGCGTTCACTCAAAACTCGGCTGAGAGGCAGCACGACAATGTGCAACTGCGAGGCGACCTGCCGTCACCATGACATGGCTTCCGCCAGCAGTCGGTCGACTACCGCGGCTTCCTGACAGACTATCCGGGCGTTGCAAATTTCGCCGCCGATCGTGCAAATTCAGATCGGTACTGGCGGTTGCTTTTCAAGCTGGTGCGGTACACGAACAAGGCCATGCAAAAAGACGGCATCTTCGACAGGAGCTGAGAAAAGCTCGCTCTGACACAAGCTGCGCTCGACCAATTTCGCGCCGCACATGGTGATCCGGCCATTCCAGTGGTCCGCAACAGAGTCCTGAACATGAGACTTGCCCGCCGCCTGGACGTCACACGTGTGTACAGGTACGACAACGGCGAGAACCCTCCAGAAGGTATTGAGACTCTTCGCACTAAGGTACGCACTCTCTTTGGATTCGACAACAATCCGGACCAGCTCGATTCCATTCGAGTTATTTACGACGATGGTGGGGAGCTGACCCTCAACACGGATCGAGATGTGCGCAGCGCCATTGCCAACAGTGACGGCGGCCACATCGAAATCATGGTCAACCACACTCGTCGACCCTTCCATGGTGCGCCAGAAGAAGAAGATCAAGAGGCGGATACATGGTATCCTCATGAGCAATTCGAGTTTGCCGCGGAAATGCCATCATACGAAGGCGCCCGATCAAGGACCGATGAGGAGATCGATGCGCTCGTCGACCTCATTCGCCATCTCTTCCGCTCCGATCTTGGCAGCATGACAGAGCCGCCATCATTCGGCCTCTCTCCCACTCTATATTAGCAACATGACAGAGCCGCTATCATTCGGTACCTCTCCTACTCCGATATTAGCAGCATAACAGAGCCGCTATTATTCGCTATATCTCTTGCTCCTATATTAGCAGCATAATAGAGCCGCTATTATTCGCCATATCTCTTACTCCTATATTGGCAGCATCACAGAGCCGCTATCATTCTTCACCTCTCCCACTCGGATATCCACGACATGACGGAGCCGCCCTCACAAAAGCAGAGAGATCTTGCGGATCGGGCAATCAAGACCCACAGCACGCTCGTGGCCCGCGCAGAGATTGAGGAGTGGGACGAGACCAACGTGGCCAGACGTCTCTCCGCGGAATTCAGGGCCAGTCTCAAGCAAACAGCGCCAGACGCCCAGCGGTACCGCGACCTACGTACCGTAGTGCCAGAATTGCAGCGCCTCCTGCCCAATCATTCTAACATCTGACAGTCCCTGCCACCCCGCCGCAACCTCGTGGGAGGCCAGCCCGTCGCGGGTCACA
>ANSM01003473.1:0-47965 GCA_000347735.1 Cercospora canescens BHU | reverse complement strand
GTCAGCAAGCCTGCGGCGCCACAATCGCACCCGCCTTCTCGCCTATTATGCACGCACTGCGCTCGCGTGGCTAGCGAGCCAAGCACGGGTATCTGGGATCTGTTGGGGAAATGTCTTACTCTCTGGGCATTCCTCCTTGAACCAGGTGCTTCCACCGAGGCTTGTTGCGCATCAGAGATTTGGGAATCGTGACCCACAAACATTCATAGATCCCCCTCCCTCGTCCTGTCTTTGATGTTCCTGTTTTGCTCGCGACTCGCTACTCTTCATCTCTTGCTCACTTGATCCCCACCTGGAGCAAGCAATCTCCCAGCTGAGAGTCACCACCGAAGACGTAGACAAGCACTTTTGTGCAGCAACACAAACAAGACTGGCCATGTCTGCGCAACGCCCCTCCTCCTCTCCAGGCAACAGCCACCTGAACGAGAAGGACGGTCTGTACGGCGTTCAGCTCGAAAACGCCCCCAGCGATGACCATGAAAAGCAGCAAATCATCAATGAGAAGAATGCGCGACTACGCGAAATTGAAAGCGAATTCTCGCCCGAGGAGCAGAGAAAGATCATGCACCGGATTGATCGTCGTCTCATCATTACCGTCGGCGTCATGTACTGTGTCAGCTTGATGGATCGCACAAATTTGTCGGCAGCGGCTATTGCGGGAATGACGACGGATCTGGTATGTTCTCTAGACAAAATGGTGTAACGCGTGGGAAAGAATCGAACATCTTGCTGACATGCATGCTGTGCGATGGGTGTAGGTTCTTGTGGGATTTCGATATGTAAGTGATTGGAACGATTGTTGTCATGCAAGGATGAGAGTGCTGATGTTCATCTAGTCTATCATCACCCTCGTCTTTTTCATCAGTTATGTTCTTTTCCAGCCTCCGGCGACGGTTCTGTGTAAGAAGATTGGACCAAAGAACTTTCTGGGCGCCATCACTTTCCTGTGGGGATGTAAGTATATCCTGTCGTGGGAGAAAGTTAGCGAAGGCACAATTCTGGGTCACCGGGGGGGAGGAGGCTCGGAGTCATCATGTGATAAGTGCTGATTGAGTCTTAGGTGTCATGATTGGAATGGGTTTTGCTCCAGCCTGGGATGTTCTGGCTGGTCTACGAGTCGTGCTTGGCCTGTTTGAAGCTGGTGAGTGTTTGGCGTTGATGCTTCGAGCTCGGGAGTGGGTCGTTGATCTGACGCTCTTCACTAGGCTTCTTCCCCGGCTGTGTGTATCTGCTGAGCACGTGGTATGTGCGATGTAAGTATATGCCTTCTGAATTGGCTTTTGAGACAGTCTATTAATCATCATGGCTTCCAGATGAGATGGGCAAGAGATACTCCTTTTTCTATCTCATTGGCATGTTCGCATCCGCTGCGTCCGGCATCCTGGCCTACGGCTTGATGCAGATGAAAGGGTATGTACACACGAGGCCGGATCGCACTGTGCGTAGCTAACAAAGAGGACAGGGTGGCTGATCTCAATGGATGGAGATGGATTGTGAGTCCCTAATGCATCCTTCTGCGCAATGTGACATGTACTCACAGTCGTTGCAGTTCATCATGGAAGGCATCATCACAGTCATCATTGCGGTCGTTGGCTGGTTTTTTCTTGTACCCTTCCCGGACGACCACCCAGAAAAGAGTTGGAACTTCCTCAACGAGCGTGAAGTGGCCTGGGTCATTGCACGTGTGGAGGCCGATCGTGCAGACACTGTCACGGAACCTTTCAACCTGGTCAAGTTCCTCAAGCCTGCTTCGGATCCCAAGGTCTGGGGCTTCGCACTTATCTTCTGCTGCCTAACCACCGTCACGGTAAGCACGGACGCCTGTGGTTCTTTGAATTACCACTGAGACTCTTCCTAGTACGCCCTCGCATACTTCCTGCCCATCATTCTCCGTAATGGCATGGGCTTCTCCGTTGGTGAAGCGCAGTGTCTCGTCACCCCACCTTACGCCTTTGCCGCCATCGTCATGTTGATCTGTGGCTGGGCGGGCGACAAGTACAAGATGCGCGGACCCATTCTTTGCGCCAACGCTGTGTTGTGCATCGTTGGTCTCGCCCTTATCGGCTGGACTGACGTGTTGGGAGTCCGATACTTTGGTGTATTCTTGACCTGTGCTGGCGCAAACGCAAATATTCCCATTTGCATGAGTTACCAAGGAAACAATATCCGTGGACAGTGGAAGCGAGCTTTCTGCTCGGCGACTCTGGTCGGGTTCGGTGGTATTGGAGGTATCGCAGGCTCGCTGGTGTTCCGCACCCAAGATGCGCCAGCGTACCTGCCTGGTCTTTGGGCCTGTATGACAGCTTGCTTGTTGATCATTGTGACCGTCGGGCTCCTCGATACCTGGTTCATCTCTCAGAATAAGAAGGCGGATCGAGGAGAGGTGATCTTGGAAGGAGAGGTAAGTGTGCGGCCCTTTTCGACTTGAGAATCGCGCGCTTCTATACTGACATTTGATCGTTGCAGTCTACATTCCGATATACCATCTGATCGAGAATAAATGGGGACAAAATTTGACGATGATGATGACCAAATCAAAACAAGTGTACAGTCTTGTCTATACTCATGAGGAATGCAGAAATGAATACGTGCAGTCACGTGCCCAAGTTCTCGATGTCATCTCGGTATGCTTTCATCAGAGCTGACCTGTGAGCTGACAGTGAAGTGAGTTGCATTATCTGCTCCACATTTGCGGATCAGTCCGGGAATTCGAGACTATGACATATCACTTCAGGTCTCGAACTTGGGAACCATTGGCGGCTTCTCGAGAATCGTAAGTGACAGCGATCTCTTCGCTAAGACAGGGTGTAGCAGTTCTTCCACGGAAAGACACGACACTTCTTTTGACTTTCTGATCCTGCAAGATAATCTCCAAGAAATCCTTCCCAACTCTGAGTCAAGAAGCCGTTTCCCCTCCACCAGCAACAGCGTCTCTTTCACGAGCTGGCGATGGCATGCGATCGGCACTCCACAGGGAACGATGTGGAGAGCATCTTGGTATAACAATGCCAATGCGAGTCTTGTACCAGCCAAGCTGAGACGCCCAGAACAGTTGAGCGTAATTGCGAATTGAAGCCGGCGCGCGTCGGCGCGAAGCGCGATGTTGCCAAAAAGTGTTTACTTTCGGGTTGGAGCAGGAGTTGCAGGAATGTCGAACATCAAACATCAAAGTGCATCACAATTGTTCAATTCCCGAGCCAGAAACCCAGACACCCTCACTCCACACGTTCTGAAATTCCACCTTCTGTCACGCTTGATCACACCAAAGCAGTCAAGATCGACTTTTAGCTTCTCGGCGCAGCTCTCCTCACCCCGTCTCGCCATTCGTGGAGGAACTCCATTCCTCACTTCTTGGCTCCTACTGCCCAGAACCGCCAATGCGACGTCCAAGACCGGGCTTAGCCAAAACATTTGCTAGAGCCGTGTGCTTCGATTGGTGCAAACATGCCGAATAAGCTCTTTCTGGGAATGCGAAATGGCCTGCACGTGGGATGCGCATGTGCGTGAAGTCAAGGGAGCTGGTATGGAACCATCTTTTTGGGGCCGATAGATTGTTTGATTAGCTGGCGGCGAGCATTGACGAGGCTGATCTTCGCCTCGTGCGTGCGGTATAAGATATCGTTCCCCACGGCGCCCATGTTGTGTCTCCTCGTATGCTTTGGATGCAGGTCCGCTTTTTCCTCTGCACTTGCTCTCAGGTGTCATTGCAGTTGGTACTTGTCGTGGCTACAGGGCTGGGCGCATCGCAACGATGAAGTTCCCAAAGACGTACAACACCTATTTCGTGGCCTTCGTGGCCACGGTGGGTGGCATGCTGTTTGGTTTTGATATCTCTTCTATGAGGTCAGTCTGCTATTGACAAGAAAATAGGCGGTTGACGCATGGCGAATTTACATTGACTTCACCACATAGTGCCATCATTGGAACTGATCAATATGAGGAATACTTTGACTATCCCGCTGGCATTCGACAAGGAGCGATCGGATCCGCCCTCGCTGCAGGATCTGTTGTTGGTTCAATCATCGCTGGTCCTATCTCTGATTGGCTTGGAAGGAAGAAGGCCATCTTCATTGCTGCTCTGTTCTGGCTGGCAGGAACTGCTGTGCAGACTGCAACGAATGGCTTTGGATCTCTCGTCGCCGGACGTGTTATCAATGGGATAACTGTCGGTATTACTTCTTCGCAAGTCCCGGTCTACCTGGCCGAAATTGCCAGGAAGGAGAAGCGCGGCTCGTTGATCATTATCCAGCAGCTAGCCATTGGTAAGCTTATCACAAAGACTGTGAGAAATGAAATGGATGGCTGACTTTGAGTGCTTCACAGAATGGGGTATCCTCATCATGTACTTCATTGGCTATGGGTGTAGCTTCATCCCCGGCGACTCCTCTTTCCGCATCGCTTGGAGCATGCAATTCGTCCCTTGCGTCTTTCTCATGGTAGGCCTGCCATTCCTGCCCGAGAGCCCTCGTTGGCTGGCCAAGAAAGATCGAGGCGAAGAAGCGATCCATGTTCTGTCGAAGATCCAAGCAGGAGGCAACAAGGACGATCCTCTCGTGGTTGCTGAGTGGGAAGAAATCACTGCGACGCTTGCGGCCGAACGCGCTGCCGCGAAGGGCTGGAGAAAATTCGTCTATAACGGAATGTGGAAGCGAACATTGGCTGGCTTCACGGTCCAGATGTGGCAGCAAAACAGTGGTGCGAATGTTATGACGGTAAGTTGGTAAGCCGTGGCACGTTTCTGCATTCTACTAACATGTCCGCAGTACTATGTCGTGTATATCTTCCAGATGGCTGGTTTGACTGGTAACATCAACCTCATCGCTTCCGGAGTACAGTACGCACTCTTCATTATCTTCACAACAGTTGTAAGTATAATCACGAGAATACATTCTGAACATGCCAAAGCCCGATCTCAGATTTTCTCGTTCCTTCCACTAACTGCTTCAAGATGTTTTTCTACATCGACAAGACCGGTCGTCGACCACTCCTCATCTACGGTGCTCTGGCCATGGGTTTCTGCCACTTTGTGGTCGGCGGAATCTTGTCTGCTGCAGAGTATGTTCCAGGTGGTGTTGACAACAATCCCAACGTCTTGATCCGTGTCACCGGCGCGAAGGCAAACACGGTCATCGCATTCTGCTACCTCCTCATCATAATCTACGCTCTTACCCTCGCTCCAGTCTGCTGGATCTACGCCGCTGAAGTCTGGTCACTCGAAACTCGTGCAACGGGCATGGGTATCGCCTCTCTCGGAAACTGGCTCTTCAACTTTGCTCTGGGTTTGTACATTCCACCCGGCTTCATCAACATTCGATGGGGGATGTTCATCGTGTTCGGCGCAATGTGCGTTTTGGCTGCGCTGCAATTCTTCTTCACGTACCCAGAGACGGCGAACAAGTCGTTGGAGGAAATCGAGGAAATGTTCGCACATGGAGGGCCGAAGCCATGGCACACCAAGCCTGGAGAGTCGAAGCTTGATATGTTGATCAATGAGGCTGCTGAGAAGCGGTTGACGATGGCGGACGCGCAAGACACTGATCTCAACACGAAGAGACTGGGCAGTGTCCACGCTGAAAGCGTACGGACAGAGAAAGTTTAAAGACGGCATGCGCTGTCGAGTATTTGGGCCGTACACGGAAAGAAAGTGCAGTAATCAGTGATGTACCTATGCTACGTTCCATCTCCTTCGATAGCTTGGACTCCATCGCCTCTCCGTCTATCGAATGACTGCTTTGAGGCTTCAAACTCAATTCGATTAACGGAGAAGTGCTCAAGATCCAACGACGATATGATGAGGAGAAGTATAACTCACTGCGGTAAAATCATCTATCGATCTCTGTTTTGGCTGCATTAGGAATCCGCGTCGTCCGCACTGCAGCTTGAACGCGGACCGTGGACCGTGGACCGTGGACAGGTGAAAGTGAAGTTTGCCCCATGTGTTTCTGCCTGAGGCATTCAAATATGGCATCGACATCACGAGAGGACGTGGCAAGAACGCGGCACGCTCTACGCGACACCCTTGCACTTGTATATACTGGTAACACCGTCGCCGCCGCGCTGTCTCTCCGCCGCCTCCCTCGCAGATGTGCTCGTCTCGCCAGCGGGACGATGGCTGATAGCCCCGTCGTCATCAGCTCCTCCTCCCCGCCGCCCTTTCGTCTCCCGTCCGAAACACCGCCCGAACCCACTCGTCCTACCGACTCCTCCTCTCCCGGCCTCCCGAGTCCATCCTCGTTCTTCCCGAAGCCAGCAACTGGCCTACAAGCAAAGGTCACCGTGCAGCGCAGCGTGTCAGGCGCTGCTGGGGGCTTTCAAAGCGCGGCTAGTCTCGTGAGATCGAATTATTTCCCAGATCACGCTCCTCTCCACAAGAGTCCAGCGAGAACCAATGCGGCGAAAGACCGAGCTGAGGCACGCGATGGTCTTGATGTACTCGAGAGCGTTGGTAGACGATCGAGTGCCAGGGGTGCGGCGAGTGCATGCTCCACGAAGACACCTGTCGACGTAGAAGCCACAAGTCCATTGCAATTACTCGCTCCGCAAAGTCCCTCGGGGGAACGACCGTGTGTCCGAAGCCCTGCGCGAGGTCCTTCTATTCGTGCAGCATCCGCTACAAGCCAAGCGAAGCAACGATCGAGGACCCCCAGCATATCTCTGTCGGTTTATAGCTTCGATGGCGGTATTCGAGAGGATTCGCCGAGATTGCCTGCTGCCAGGGTAGTGGCTGAAGTCCAGATGCAAGGCCTGAGCAAAGATTTGGGTTCACCGAGTGATTCAATTGTCAATCTTGAGGACTTTGCACCTGCTCAGCAGCATCAGGCTCACGTGCGTTCGGGCGCGGTTGATACCGGCAAGCAGTTCCGCAAATGTGCTGCCAAAACTTCCGAGGCTAGTCCTGCGCAGACGAAGAAAACGCATAGCAAACGTGCTTTGAAGCCGAAGCCTAACGTTGACACACCTCATAGACAGCCCCGAAAGCCAGTGGCGAAGTCGGCATCATTTGTGCTAAACTCAGACGATCTTGCCTCCACACAGTTCGCGGACCTCGACGCTGCACAGATACAAGGCTGTAGACTTCCCGAGCTGAAAACGACCAAGTCTGAAAAGGTGCTTGCCAGGAAACCAAAGCGAGCACCGGGCAAGTCCATCAAGGCAGCGCGGACAAGCGCTGATTCGGACGCGGGCATTCCTAAACGCAAGAACAGCATGACTGGCAGCGAATCTACATACTTCGCCAAACTCCCAATAGCTGATGACGACTCGGCCATCGAATTGGGGGTACCTGTCGATGCTTCCGGAGTGCACGACGAACGAGCGGATCTACCAACCCACGCTCACCATCGCAGACGCAGCTGGACTCCAGCCAGAGATACAATGTCAATGTCGCGCGATGGTGAGGGGCTTCCAGCATCGACGAGCCCAGGAGACCACGCAAAGCCTACTCTGTCGCTCGCTGCAGTTCTAGGCGATTTCGCGTATTCTAGACACGATGCAGTTCCATTTGAGCGAGCCACAACAGGCGAAGGCCCCCTGAAACGGCGGAAGATTGAGCTGGCGGACGAAGCGACAGTAGTGCCGAGGGCTAAGAAAGGATCCGAGCTTGCAAAAGAAAATTCTGGTGAGAAGACAGAAAAAACAAAGAAGGCCAGGGCGCCCAAGAAGAAAGCACAGACGATCACTGAGCTTGCCACCAAAGCCTACCGACCGGAGGATTTTCCGCAAGCTGCGCAGGCGACAGTATCATCATTCTTTGCAGTCGCCGACGCTGGCAATGCTGTGATCGGCGCAGCAGATGCTGTAGGAGAGCCAGCTGTACCACCAAAAAAGTCTCGCAGGCCACGGTCAAATAGGAATGAAGGTGGAGCCCAACCGCTCGATCAGCCGAAAAAAACTGTGAAGTCAAAGGCGAAAGCAAAAACGCGATACAACGAGGATGACATGTTTGGTGAGCTGTATGCGCCCGAGCGGGCACGTCTTGAGGAAACACGTCAGAACTTCTTATTCGGCACCTCAAGCCAGCTAGGCACAGAGGATTCACCTACTTTCGTTCGACAGATGCAATTTGCACTGCAGGAGTCAGAAGTAGCTGCGACTGAAGTGCATGCCGAGGATTCCTTACGAAAGAGTAGAGCATCCTTGTCTTGCGGACAAGCGATGCGCGATCTCTGGCGCTCAGCTGCGAGGGATCTCGAGGACGACTTATTACCTGCGGAGGCCCGATCATTTGGAACAGCTACTCCACGTTGTGCAAAGTCAGCGGCGAACACTGACCCGGCCACCAGCGTTGATTCTGACGTGCGATCGGAGCAAGCGAAAAACGAAAGAGTCAAACGCAATACTCCAACTTTGCTGCAAAGGGAAGACCTTGGCAGTGAAAACGGAGTGGATGACGCCCAACATGAGGTAGTCAACTTATGCTGTACCTCGCCCCTTGAGCCGCCCGACCTCACTCAGTTACCGAACGAGCGATCGCAGCGCCAGCCCGGATCAAGGAAGAGCTGCTCAGATACGATCGGAGACTCTGTCGTTGGTCCTGCGCCTGGTCTAGCTGGCTGGAAGGTGCTGGGCTCCAGCCCAGAATCTCCAAGCTCTGAAAACAAACCGACGAGAGCCCCGATTCTGAAGGTCTCGCCTCCTCCGGAACGAGCAGCAACCTCTCCCTTTCGAGACAGGGCAGCGCTGCAGGCACTCGATGTCAACACCTCACCGCGAAAAGCCTTTCTCCATACCCGAACGGCAACGACAACCGAGAGCGGAGTCCACAGAAGATCAAGCAAAAGACCTCGAAAGGACATGGAAAGGCACGACGGCATCCAATGCACTGAAAAGTCGACCAAACAGGGACATGAAACAGTTTTGACCAGCCAAGGTCGCCAGAAGAAGACGCATCCTGCTTCGCAGCCTATCCCTTCATCAGACTTTATCAACATCGATGACATTTCTGATTCAGACGGCCCGAACACGCCCTCTCCACCTCGAAGGCGAGCCGCATCAAGTTCGCCAACTGCACAGCCTCTTGACTTGGAAGTGATTCGTGCTCCTTCGGTGATTGCGAGGGCGAAATTCAAAGAGTCAGAGTCGAAAGAGACTGAAATCACAGCAGAAATTCGGCCCAAATTGAAGCCAGAGGATACTTGCTGGGCAAAAATCATGCCGCAGCTTTTCCCGCAAATCACAGCCACTATACAATCCACTGCACCAAGTACCGACCTTGCAAATCCAACGTGGTACGAGAAAATTTTGCTTTATGATCCGATCGTCTTGGAAGACCTTGCCGCTTGGCTGAACGACAGAGGGCTTCGAGTTGAGACTAGAAGGTTGAAACCGGGACCAAAAGTGAAAGGGCGCAAAAAGAAGCAAGATGAGCATAGGTTGGAAAGGGGTGACACTACAAACGGGGACAACGAATACGAAATCGTCCAAGAGTCGGTGAAGCCGTGGATGGTCCAGAAGTGGTGTGAAGACAAGAGTGTCTGCTGCCTTTGGAAAGACGGCTTAAGAGGAGGTGTCAGAACCAGATACTAATCAATTAAGCCTCAGCAAGTGCACTCCATGAAGCTTGTGCCACCGCAACGCCCCATTCTCAGTGATGATCGCCTGAGAGCTGGATGTCGCTCGCATCACCAACGAAGCAACAATCGTGCTTGTAGCGGATCCGAGAGATGGAGAATGAACTGTCAAAGGACATGGCCGTGCCAGCTGACGTCGAACAATCGGGGCGCGGGCACCTCCGATAGCGAGATTGAGGGGTGCAGCAATTAGCTTCGAGGTAAATGTAACCACCAGCGGCCTGGAAGTCGAGCTGCTTCGCGGTCTGGTTTGCACGCCCCTGCACGGCTGTGAACGACTGCCTAAGGTTTTTCGGCAAAGTCGGCGTCAGTGAAGCGGACAAGGGCCCAGATCTGGTCAAGCCGAAGCCCACCCTGTTTGGGACGAGATTTCTCGCACTTGAGTTGATATCATTGGCCCACTTCCTTATCTCTGCCGCGTGTTCTGGTTTTCTCAAGATCAACTTCATCAGGCATTCGAGCCGACACAACGTGGCGTGCACGCGACCATGTCGCCCCAAATCATAGTTCGCAGCTAAGACTTTCCAAGCAAGGCTTGACTGTGCAGATAAGAGGTCACCCAACATGCACCTGTCGAGCGTCCCACCCTTCGGACCGCTTCTCTTGCTCTCCGAGCCAGTTATGTTTCCCTTCTGTGGCGGCGTTTCTTCTGGCCTTCTTGTAGACCAGACCTCATCGGGGAAAGTGTCCGCCGCAGGTCGGTTATCTCAAGCGGACTCAAAGGAATGTTGCGAAAAGATACTCGGCAATATGCGGCGCCGAACATCTGTCGCGCGCGCAGGTGCGCGCATTAGAAGTATCTGACACACCTCGACCCGGGCGTTTTCTTGTTCCCTCTCTTGCGAAGGTCCCTCCATCTCGTGACATCCTAGAATCTTTTGCTGGCATATGCTTGCCAGGCCGGAGTAAACTTCTTCGTGAAGCCGGACCACCCGAAGCTGCAGCTACACACATTCAGTCCACCATTAATTTGGCTGCTGTCTTGGATGTGCGATCAACATGGATTATCGTTATGATCAAGACGTGGAGAAGACGGGAGGTATCGTCGGAGCAGGCAGTTCGCACAGCAGCGCACAAAAGAGACCGAGTAATCAATACGAAGATGGAGCAGTTCCGGGCGAGAGTTTCGAATACGGCAACGGCTGGTATGCAAAAGTGCAGCGTCTGGCGGGAAAATTGAATGTGGAACAACGTGGCATCGAACGAGTGCCCGAGGATGAACGAACAGATGATGGATTCAAGGCTTTGTTGAACGTCTCGACGATGGTACGCATATCGCAATGTTTCAGCGATAGTCCCTGAGCGACACAACATGAATGCGATTCGGTATCTGACAAGTGTGACACAGTGGCTATCGGCGAACATGGTTGTTTCGTCATTCGCAATTGGAATACTGGCCAAATCCTTATTCTATCTGGGCGTCGCAGATGCAATGCTGGTTTGCATATTCTTCAACCTCATCGGAATCACTCCAGTCTGCTTCTTCTCCACCTTTGGACCGAAATTCGGCCTTCGACAAATGGTACTCTCGAGATTCTGGTTTGGCTGGTGGGGTGTCAAGCTCATTGCCGTGTTCAATGTGCTCGCTTGCATCGGGTGGTCTTCCGTAAATTCGATTGTTGGAGCGCAACTCATCAACACCGTTAACCCCTCTGTTCCAGGCTTCGCGGGAATCCTGATCATTGCGTTCTGTACCTTTATAGTGTGCACATTCGGCTACAAAGTCGTCCACGCCTACGAATTTTACTCATGGATCCCCGCCACCATCATCTTCCTCATCGTCCTCGGGCTCTTCGCGCACAGCGGCGACTTTGTCGACATTCCATGGGAGACCGGCAAATCGGAGATGGGAAACGTCCTGTCCTTTGGCGCAACAGTCTACGGCTTCGCGACGGGTTGGACTTCTTATGCTGCAGATTATACCGTCTACCAACCGGCCACTCAATCACGACGGAAAGTCTTCTTCTGGACTTGGCTCGGCCTGATTGTTCCCCTGCTCTTCACCGAACTCCTCGCAATTGCCATCATGAGTGCGACGTCCCTCAATAACGGCGACAATCGCTACGCGAGCGGCTACGAGACTTCGGGTACAGGCGGCCTCCTCGGCGCCGTCCTGATCTACCACATGGGAACCTTTGGCAAATTCTGCCTCGTCGTCCTCGCCTTGTCCATCATCGCCAACAACTGTCCCAACATCTACTCCGTCGCCCTCACAGTTCAAGTTCTGTCTCGCTACGCCCAGCGCGTCCCGCGCTTCATCTGGACCGGCGTCGGAACAGGCGTGTACATCGCAATCGCCATCCTGGGGTACAGCCACTTCGAGACCGTGTTGGAGAATTTCATGAACTTCATTGGATACTGGCTCGCCATTTACGAAGGCATCTCGTTGACGGAGCACTTCTGCTTCAAACGAGGATTCGGAGGCTACGTTCCGGAATTCTATGATCGCCCGGAGAAGTTGCCGCCGGGGATAGCGGCCATGGCGGCATTTGCATGCGGTGTTGCTGGCATGGTGACGGGAATGAGCCAGACATGGTGGGTGGGCCCGATTGCACTGCATGCGGGCGAGGCGCCGTATGGAGGAGACGTCGGGTTCGAATTGGGTTTTGCGTTTGCGGCTGTGGCCTATCTAGTCTTACGGCCGATCGAGTTCAAGTTTTTTGGGAGGTAGTTCTTCGCAACGACGAGAAACATCGAGTAGCCCTCACGACGACCATGACGATGACATGAATTATCCCATATGCCAATCCTCCCCTCTCACGCTTTTTCACCCAAGACTGGAGACAAATACTCGAACATGAACATTCCACGTCCACTTCATACCAGATAATATGTAAAATATAAGAGACACTAAGTCTTTACATATTATAGTTCGCTTCCGAATTTGCATCCTACTTTCGAGATCAACCGTTACCGCCATATCAGTGTGATTCGCCTCTTGTCGTAGATGTCCACCCCGGTCTGTATCCAAAGGATTCCTTTTTCCTCATCGAAAATGAGACTCGAAGGCAGAACCATTACCCAGCCACTCATAAGCAGCGTCCGTTCAAATAAGAGAGAATGAGAAAGGCCATCTTTGTGGTCCTGGTGAGTGTGTCCCGATAGAAGGTCCGTGGGAGGCGCTCCGTCTGTGCAGGAGATAAGCGGTCAAGTGTAAAGGACGCTTTTTTGCCAAAGCATTGCACAGCGTCGTGGGGAAAAAAAATACGCGTCGGCGGTCGAGCTCCCCCCAAAATGTAGGCCGTAGTATTCCAGCCCAGTGTCCAATGTCTTCCCAACGCCGTGAGCAAGACTGGGAAATGTGAAGCTTCCCAAAAAAGATGTTACGCAATAAACATTATCGCTTCCAAAGGAACGTGGACAGAGAGAAATCTGCTCATCTCTTCTCTTTCTCCCTCCTCCTCGCGGTCGGGTAGCCAAAGTTGGCCGGATACCGAGACTATCGGTATGGGTCGTAATCGCTGCCACTGCTGGCGATAGAGGCTTGGTGCGCGTGGCCATTTGCTGTGGGGGGGTGCGGTCCACCATTCGCAGATGGAGCTTTACTGTCGACCTGTGGAGGATGGTCCTCAGTGCTGCCGTCTCCCCATTTGCCGGCCCAGCCAAACCAGCCTCCATTGGCTTTCTTGCCGCTCGAAGTGCTGTCACTCTGTGCTGCTTGTGCAGAGTCACCACGAGGACCAAATTGCGGCACAGGTATTGTGAGGCTCTTGCCATCAACGGGAGAGGCCCCATCATCGTAGAAGGAGTTCAGTTCATCCACAGCATCCAAATCCTGGAACTCGCTCTTAGACGAAGGCCGAATGCGGACGGACTTAATGAGCTCTACCACGGCAGCGGTACAATTACTCGCTGCAGCGTCCAGTAATGCGACTGGCGAGAGCCCATGTGCAGCGGCGTGTTGTTTCGTCGCAGTGATGAGGCTATTCGCTGTGCCATTGACCCTTGCCTTGAGTTTTCCAACACTGAGCGTCGGCGTGCTGGATCCTGGAGACAGTGGTGAAGGTGCGGGAGAGGGGTAGCCTTCATCGCGAACGGCAGATGTGATGGCTTGAATGCTGACGACGACCTGCTTGACGCTTTCCAGCATGTCATCGGTACTGTTCTGGCGTGCCACCTTGAGCAGTTCGTCAACCGCCAACTGGAAGCTTGCGACATCCGTGTCGCGGACCAGACCGCCTTCCGAGATGAGTCCTTCTTGACGTACCAGGCTGCCGGTGTCCAGGCCCGCACTCAGACCGAGACCCATTGTCGATGCGCGGAGATGTTTGTTCTGTGCCTTAACCTTCGCATATCGTTGCCTCCAACTCTCGTTGTCCTTCTGCAATTGCGCGATTTGTGCCGCCATCTTCTCTTCTTGTTCCACGGCCTCGTCATGCTGTCTGCTGAGCTCGCGCATTTCCCTCAAGTACACCATGGCTTGATCTTGGACTTCTTGGTTGAGCTTTTGCTGTTTGCGGAGCTCCTCTTGCATGTCTGCCATCTGCTTCTCGTGCTCGTCCGAGCTCAGCTGAGATCTGTTATTCGACAATTGATGCCGGAGCTCGTCGAGTTCTACCTGGAGCTGCCGTAATGCTGCCGTGTCCTCGGCGCTCTCTCGTAGCTGGAGCTGCAGTCTGCCATTCTCGTCGCTCTTGGCCGCGAGCTGCTCTTGGAGATCCTCGATCTGCTCCTGGAAGTCTTGCAGGTTGCGGTCATGCTGGTCGCGAATCTCGTCGTCGTCTCGCGACCTCGATTTCAACTCCGAGAGCTCCTGCTGGAGGGCAACGTTTAGATTCTGCGCCTCTGCGTGCTTCTGCTCCAGCCCCTCTCGTGTCGTCGCCCATTCGCCGCGCTCCGCCTCTATGCTCGCAGTCTTGGCCAGCTCTTCGTCTTTGCTGGCTAATCTATTCTCGAGAGCCTCCAGCTTCTCTTTCAATTCTGCAATCTCTTCTGCTTGCGCTTTCATGCGATCTCTGTCTTCGGCGCTCGTGGCCTTGCTATAACGATCGCTGATGCCAGGCGACACATGGTCCAATCCAAATTCATCATCGTCCATATCGTCATCTTCCACCATTGTGCTCTTGTTGGGCACGATGGTGTTGCTTGCGAACTGCTTGGGCAGAGGCCGCCCCAGAGACGCTGCTTCGCTCGGTCTTCGCGGACCGGGTGCCATGGGGCCGTTGGGACCTGGAGTATACGGAGCTCCTTGAGAAGCACCTCTTGGCGGAGGAGGGCCACCCATTCCCATCCCGTATCCCGGTCCTGGTGGTCGCATGCCATTGATCGTGGGCGCGCGACTCCGACTACTGACGTTGCTAGCGCCGCTCATTGGCCGCGAAATGTCTCCGCCAGTGAACCTCGGAATGCGCCGTTCGAGCTCGTAGAACACGTCTGTCGCAAGTTGGCGAAATCGTTCCGGTGGCAGGGTGCTCAATTTCTGGCGCGCCTGATTCCGCTTGGGATGGAAATTCTGCTTGGGTAGCAGGTACCTGGGCACATTCTCGACGCGCTGTAGTCTCTCATCCTCTCTGCGAACCAACTCATCGTACACATCGGTGCTGAGCTCCATGAATTGCGTGACGCTCAGTCGCAATAGCTTGTCCCGCGCTCTATTCGGCCTCACATTGCCCTTCTCGTCTTGCAGGCTGTCTGCCAGGTATGCTTTGAGTGCAGCATAGTGTCTCGCCAACGCCTCCTCGCTGCCCGGTGCTATTTGACTCCTGCTGCTGTCTCGGTTCGGCGGTCTCGGGAGACCCATGCGCCCGTCAGCGGACATGCCTACGGAGCTCGCAGAAGAGGGCGGTCTCATGCTCGACCCGCTCGCCGAGGGACGCGACACGTCGGTCGAGCTGCTCGGGTATTGCGAAGATGGCGGCGAGGACTGCAGGGGTCTTGCAGCGCCATAGGGGCCTCCGCTACCATAAGGCCCGTCGCTGGGATTTCCTAGGGTTGCCGCACCCAGGCTACTGTATTGGCCGACGAAGGACGAGTCGTTACTGCTCATCGAGAGCGGCGACATGGGTGGGCGCTGCATCGTCGTCGGCGGCAGCGGAAGGAGGGGGGGACTCTACAGAGCCGTGACTGCCGACCATGCGGTGGGGGACGGGGAGGAGTGGATGAGACGCAAATCGTCTCGAGGGAGGAGACGCCGCGCCGCCCAGCACTACTGCCCGAGGATCGATCGTTTGCAACGCTGGGACGGTGGTGTGGACGCAATTGCCAGAGCAGGCGTTCGCCGGGAAATAGACGCGGTGGTGGATGCAAGGGGCTTCCCTGGGAACAAAATGTCGAAATCCCAGGACGGAGGGTGTATATCGAGTCCCTGGGCTCAGGAGCAGGGCGGCGGTATGGCGTGTGTCAGACGGTCTTTGGTGATTCCCTTCTTCTACTTCTTTGTCGTCGCAACGAGCCAGCCGCGGTGACGTCGAGGAGGGTGGAGGTGGAGGTGTGCAACACCCCCGCGTGATCGGGGGGAGGGCGGAATGAGGGGGAGAGACAGAGAGGGAGGGAGGGAGAGACAGAGTATACGATCACGTCGCCGTCGTTGCAGCGTTCCGCCTCATGCACGACCCGGAGATGTGAGGTGACACTGACGGACAGATCGAAGGGCGTTGCAAGCGCCCCGGGCGTCGGGCGGCGGAAGGGTGGTGGTGGTGGTCGGTGCCCCCTTTGCGGCAGATGTTTGGCCTGGAGCACACCATGCCCTCTTGGGTCGCCTCTCCGGCCAGTCATGGATGACAATCCTCCCAAGCCGCCACACGATCTGCAGGAACAGCGGGAGAAAGGCTTTAGCGCCCTGGGCAGTGGGCGGTTGAGCCGCAAAGCAAAATCGCGATCTCCCTCTCCCAGATTGGCGTTACATTGCTCGACACCACGAGGCGTAGCATGCCCAGCGTTACGCACATGCGCCGCTCGTGATTCGCACCACGCTGAGTGGTTTGGCATCGTGTGGCCCCCTTCAACATCTCACAGATTGACGGGCGGGTCCGTTGCTATCCTTGCAAGAGTCTGGATCTCGCAATAAACCGACGACCAGGGAAGAGCCTGTGCCGCCACCTGACGCGAGCTTTTCGCCATTCTGCGATCTGCTGCCGCTGCCGAGTGCGAGACGTCGCATAAACCAGTCTCTGATATTCCTTTCACCGTGCATTGGTGAGTAGAATGGACAATGATTTCGTCGGTGCACGGCGGAACATATCAACCATCTACACCGCCTGAATTAATGTGATACACTGCTGACCTCCCAGAGCCAGGCATTTTCATAATAATCCTGTCATCCGTTGTGGCAGCCTTCGGGACCGGGCTACACCATTTGCCGTAATTGTCATACGCGTACCACCGCGTCATGGCCGGTGGGCAGCAAGATGCCGCCGCGATCCTCGACGTCGACAGAACAGTACGTTCAGACGATTCGCGAGTCACCGCAACGACGCAATCCCCTTCCATAAGCTCAGGTGCTGAATCGCGAGCCGATACGCCACAACGACAACTCGCGTTTTGGAACGTGAACGTGCCGCCCGCCCAACACACCCGAGAGTGTCCGTCCTACCTCCAATATGCTCTCGCAAATGCCAAGGATCAGGGAATTCTGAGTACACCGGACGCACTGTATCGGCGACAATCGTGGGAAGAAGTGTGCTCATTTGTGAAGAACAATCGCCTGGATTTGTTCCAGCGAGTGCCCAGTGAGTTACGCTTGTACCGGGAGTACTGCCACCAACTCGTCAAAAGGTATGGCAGTGTTATGGAATTCGTGATGAAAGAGCGCCTGGGGTGGACGAACCTCACGCCTTCAGGTCCGCCCTTTTCGGACCCAGGTATGTATCTGCCGGCTCATCACGCGCTTGAATCAAGTCGCTGAGCTAAGCCACGCCCTCAGACGATTACATGATTTTGTTCAACGATTGGCCATATGGCATTGATACCCGCTGTGTCCACCTCGTAGTTTGGACCAAGTTTTCTCTTCCACCTGATCCTACCTCGGCAATCGGTGACTTGTCTCCAGAGACTCGAGCCATGATTCAGCGCTTTGTCGATGAGACTTTCGGCACCAAGGACGTGATCTGGTTTCTCAATTGGGCGAGTTTGAAGAGTATCCATTCAGTGGAGCATTTTCACGTTCTGTTGTTTGATCCAGACCCGCAGTTCATCAAGACGATAACGAATGGCGATGTGCCATTGCGGGACAAGATGAAACACCAAAGGATGGACTGAGAAATCGTCTGTCAAATCGCTGGGCGATCCTCACAAGCTCGTCTGACTGCAGAAGAAGCTACAACTCTCCGAACTTGTTCCTGCATACCTGTGGGTGACCTATGCACGAGACCGGCAAATGACATAAACCACGAGCATCAGCTCGTTCGGATGACAGGTTCTCGGTGTGAGGCTCGAAATGGCCGCAGGGACATGCTTGGGCGAATAATTACTGTGCTCGCCGAATCAACTCTGAAAAACTCATCAGCCGACCGCATCATGCGCGGATCCTCGATTAGAATGAAGCGCAAAGCGTCCACAGCTCGTTCATGCACAAGCTGTTCGCATCGTGGCGTGGCTGGCAACATTGGCACTTTCTGAGGGGTTACATGCAGCTGTCGGGCGAAAACACAATCTAGAGTCCTGAGCTAAGATGCAATCTGATTACGCATGTCGTCCAGTCTCTCCGACTCACGTATGACGTCTCATCATGCCCGCTCGTCACGACGATACAACAGCGACAATGTTTGTGATACACATGGAATGTCGCTACCGCTTTGTGTCCGCAGGTACGCAGGGCGACATCTGAACACACCATAGACTGCACAGCCACTCGTACTCTTGTGAGGCAACAGCTCAAGCAAGGAGAGAATAGTGCTGCCTATGTCCCTGCCGCGAAATCCATGGTGTTACACAGCTGTGCGTGGGATTGAGCATCCCACGTGTTCACTTTGTGAGGTGGTTCAATTACCGTCTCGCAAGACAGTGCCGGGTACAAGCCTCAAGTCGTACGAGTCGGCCAAGATGTGATTCTGCTGCGCCATTCGTGATTCCATCAGCGCCACAGTAGCTTCCCTGCTCACATCATCGAAGCAGTACAGTACCTATGTGTACGTATGTACCTGGATGCATGTGAACTGATAATGAGCAAAATGTCACCTTGATCCTTCACTTGATCTCCCTCGCCAGACCTCTTCATCTCTTCACCGGACGAGTGCCTGGATCTACCACGATATCTCCGCTCCACAAATTCCCAGAATCTGACTTTTGCGGAGTGCATCCGGGATAGGTTGGCAGTCCTGATTGGTGCGGCGCACGACCAGCAGCTCCCTTTTATCTTTCCCCCAACGAGGACCGAATCTGGCCTAACATTCTTGGGCCGACAGGCGGTCTGGCAAGAAAATCAAGTCTGTGATTTCGGCGTGGTCCAAGCTGCGTTGACCGCTGCTTGATGAGCGATAGCGCGAGTCCCTAAGCGTGGAAAGTGTTGAGGGGGACGGCAGACAGACCCTTTCCAACTAAAAGCAAGTGGCTCCTCCTCTGCGAAGGTGAATTTCCATTTCTGCGTCCGGTGACCAACTCGCCACGGCCAAATCGAAGCAAGGCACGACTCGTGACGTCGTCTACGCATTCTGGTTTTCGCGCACCACGTGCGAGGACAGGGATTCGGGCGACAGCACCAGCTTTTTTTCGGGGCGCAAAGGTGGTTCGATAATCTTTTGTGGCCAATCGCCGGACAGCACCCGCCATTGGCTGCAAATTCAAGAAAACTGCCAGACCACCCTGACGATCAGCACCGATTGCCAGGACCCAGGCAATTGTGAGAGGGAGAAAGAGCAGAGGGAACGTCGAGGGCAATTGGACTTGTGGCTGCCGCTGGACACTTCGACATCGTTAGTCCGCATGAACAATACTTAGCACCTTTGAGCCATTGGGACGAATCTCGATACCCTCCCACCGACCGTCATTCACCCGCCGCTCCACGCCCCCCGAAGCTCGGAGCACAATCTCTCCTCCCATCGAGCTTCGTGCCTCTTCCCACTTTGCCGCGAAACGGGACGAAACCCAGCTCCGTCGTGCCTGCTGAGCGTGTTGGCAGCATAGCGGCTCCCACGCAACGGCACTTCAACATGCTCGGCAACCTGATACCTACGCGTTGGCGCAGGAATCACGATATCATGGATCCCAACAAACCGGGCAAATACAACGCCGCAATCACACCATACCTGCAAACCGTGTCGCTGAAAGCATGCACACACCCCATCCGCACAATCGCCCTAGTGGCCGTGCTGGGCAGCGCCTTCTACGTCAATCTACTCGAGACAGGCTTCTTCCGACCGCAAGCCGCAGCGAACAAGGTGGACTTTGATGCGCTTTCGGCAGGAAGCAGAAGATTACATCTGGGCGAGGACACGGCGTGGAAATGGCAATTGGAAGATAATGGAAGCAAGAAAACATTCCGCGCGGGTGAGAAAGAGCTTGCGTTGATCACATTGGATTTCCTCGAGGCCGGCAACAACTCGCCCAATGCCGTGCCTCCGCCGCAGGACTTCGATGTCGAAGGCGTGGATCTCAACGTGGTCCCGTCAAGTGCAAATATCCTGTCGGGGTCGGACAGCACACTGGCTTTCTCACTCCCGCTTGAGCAGGCTGCACCGTTTCTGGAGCACTCGAAAGAGATTGCTGCAGAGGGTGGATGGGGCGTCGATCCAAATGCGCCCAGCGACGATGAAGGCGAGCAGAAGAAGTGGCTCATGGCAGTTTCCAAGACGTCGGCCGCGTCTGGCGGCGGCATGGCCGAGTGGGCGCAAAACTCGTGGAACGCTTTCCTGGACTTGCTCAAGAACGCGGAGACGCTGGATATCATCATCATGGCGCTCGGATACATCTCCATGTATCTGACCTTCATCAGTCTTTTCTTAAGCATGCGACGATTGGGCTCTAATTTCTGGCTGGGCACCACCACTCTCTTCTCCTCGGCTTTTGCATTCTTGTTCGGCTTGCTGGTCACTCTCAAACTCGGCGTTCCCGAGAACGTCGTGCTCCTGTCCGAGGGCATCCCGTTCCTGGTGGTCACGGTAGGCTTCGAGAAACCCATTATGCTTACCCAGGCCGTGCTCTCTGCTTCCGTGCAAGCCAAGAACGGCAATGGAAATGGCGAAGGTCTGGCCATTCAGAACGCTGTCCAACAGGCAGTGCGAGATCGTGGTTGTGAGATTGTCCGTGACTACGCCATTGAAATCGCCATCCTCTGCGCCGGCGCCGCTTCTGGTATTCAAGGTGGCCTACGACAATTCTGCTTCCTTGCAGCTTGGACGTTATTCTTCGACTGCGTGCTACTTTTCACCTTCTATACATCGATCTTGACGATCAAGCTGGAGATCAATCGCATCAAACGCCATGTCACACTTCGCAAGGCTTTGGAAGAAGACGGCGTCAGCCGCAGGGTCGCCGAGAAAGTGGCATCGAGCAACGAATGGCCGACCGGAGAAAGCGTCGGCGAGGTCGGCAACAACTGGATCAACATCTTTGGCAGGAAGGCCCGCGACAGTAGTATTCCGCGGTTCAAAGTGCTCATGGTCACTGGCTTTATCGTGATCAATGTCGCCAATCTCTGCACCATGCCTTTTCGCGGACATGGCCACAATACCCCTGTCTCCACCGCCGGACTCTCCAGCGTGGTGACTTTGCCTCCTCTAGATCCCTTCAAGGTCGCAGGTAACGGGCTCGACTTCCTTCACCAGCAAGCATCCCACAACCAGCAGCCGCTTAGTGTTACCGTGTTCAATCCGATCAAATACGAGCTACAGTACCCTTCACTGCACTACGCTTCGCCTGGCGAGGCGGACTGGACAAACCTCAATGGTGATCTGCAGCGAGGTCTCTTCCACGCTCTAGGCGGTAGGGTCGTCGAGAGCTTGTTGAAGAGCTTCGAGGACCCCGTTCTCAGCAAGTGGATCATCTCTCTCCTCGCCATTAGCTTGGTGCTCAACGGCTACCTGTTCAACGCTGCTCGATGGACCATCAAGGAGCCGGATCACGACGAGGCCGCTGGACAAACGACTGGTCCTGTTGACACGCCAAAGACTAATGGTCATGTGGTCCCACCGATCAAGACACAGCCTGCAGAGGACGTTCCTCCGCCGGTCGCGCCGGAAGCACTCGATGGATCACGAAAGCGTACAAGAGAAGAATGCGAGGCATTGGTTGCTGCCATGCAGGCGCCACAACTGGATGACGCTGAGCTTGTTGACCTCGCTGTTCGTGGTAAGATCCCTGGATACGCATTGGAAAAGACCCTGGGCGACAAGACCCGAGCCGTCAAGATTCGACGAGGATTGATTTCGCGCACGCCGGCGACCGCGGACCTGACATCGAAATTGGAGAGATCTAAACTGCCGTACGAGAACTTTGACTACGATCGTGTGCATGGTGCATGCTGCGAAAATGTCGTCGGATACCTGCCTCTGCCTCTTGGTGTCGCTGGCCCCATCACCATTGACGGCAAGAGTTATTTCCTCCCCATGGCTACAACGGAAGGTGTGCTCGTGGCTAGCACGAGTAGAGGTGCCAAGGCTATCAACGCTGGCGGTGGTGCTGTGACCGTTCTCACTGGCGACGGTATGACGAGAGGGCCCTGCATTGGATTCGAGACACTCGCGCGGGCAGCAGCAGCCAAGGTTTGGCTCGACAGCGCAGAAGGACAAAAGGTGATGAAGGATGCGTTCAACTCAACCTCACGATTCGCTCGCTTGCAATCTCTCAAGACATCTATCGCCGGCACATACGTCTACGTTCGCTTCAAGACGACGACTGGAGACGCCATGGGCATGAACATGATTTCGAAAGGCGTCGAAAAGGCACTCAGTGTCATGTCGACCGAAGCAGGATTCACTGACATGGCCATCATTTCTGTCTCCGGTAACTTTTGCACAGACAAGAAGCCCGCCGCGATCAACTGGATTGATGGGCGAGGCAAGTCTGTCGTTGCGGAAGCCATTATTCCGGGCGATGTGGTGCGAAGTGTGCTCAAATCCAACGTCGATGCTCTTGTTGAATTGAACGTGAGCAAGAATTTGATCGGCTCGGCCATGGCAGGTAGTATTGGTGGTTTCAACGCCCATGCCGCGAACATTGTCACCGCGATATTTTTGGCAACTGGACAAGATCCGGCGCAAAACGTGGAGAGCAGCAATTGTATTACTGTGATGAAGAAGTAAGTCTCCCTTCGTAGCTGACACACGGCCGAATCGTCATATTGACACCTCTGTTTCACAGCTTGAATGGAAACCTCCAGATCTCCGTATCCATGCCTTCCATCGAAGTCGGCACGATCGGTGGTGGGACCGTTCTTGAACCTCAAGCCGCCATGCTCGATCTACTCGGCGTCCGAGGGGCACACCCTACCACGCCCGGAGCCAACGCGCAACAACTCGCGCGTATCATCGCTGCTGGCGTCCTGGCTGGTGAGCTTTCGCTATGTTCAGCACTCGCCGCAGGGCATTTGGTTCAGGCACACATGGCGCACAATCGCTCAGCCGCACCAACGAGAGCACCTAGCCCACAAAGGGCACCAGTTACCCCTGCCTTGTCGGTCACCAAGATGGAAGGGCAATCGAAGAGGTAGTTCCAGCAAGACAAGTGATTTCTGATTGACCGCGAGAGAAGCTTTCGAGTGAAATACACAGGACTCCCGGAGTGACAGAATCGATGGACCCGCTTGTGAAGCACCCGATGAGATGGTCACACTTAACATATTGCATCTCTGGGATAATGAGGATAAGGACGAAAATGGCGATAACAGATGGCTTCGCCTCAAGGCAGCTCGATCGCTTTCGGAAGCGATGAGGGTGTGTATATATTCATAAGACTTTTGATTTTCGGCAGAGACACGATCGTGGAACAACAGCCAGAAGTGCGGGTAGAACAGTTGATGGCTACCTTTCACATCCTTTTTTTACATTCGTGCATGATGAATGGTCATCGGAGAAGGATCGGATATTGAGATAGCAAATAGTAGCCCGATCGAATCAGCTGGGTTCGAGCAGATTTTAATTCAGCTGCATTAGTTCCGGTCTTCTTGCTCGTTGTCCAGGCTAATGCTTTCCTCGCTTTCGCGCGTCCTTCGATGCTCATGCAATTGCCTAGAAGGGTGGCAGTACGGTGCCGGAGCAGCAGACGCATAGAGCATGAATGGTAATGGTGGTCAGGGCTGAGGGTATTGCGCTGCACGAGAGAGAATATTTCGGGTGTGCGTAGATGTTGTGAGCAATGAGTTCGGTGGGCCAACGAGCGGCAAGAGAAATTTCGGGTCAAGTGAGGTCAAAGCGATACTCTGAGCATGGAATGAAGACTGCCAGAGGCCGGCTGGAAGATGTACATTGACGTCCAGGATGGCGAGGGTGTAAGAACATCGCCAACGATGATGCCATCACGAAAGTGTACGACACAAGGAGATGAGTTTGGATGAATGCCATAGATTTTGACCGCATTCTCTATCGTATCTCGTCTAACATCTCCGTCGCGCAGCGTGTTTCGCCGACGTGCCACCGCCCAACACGGTTGTGTCAGTTTTTGTAATCTGCTCGCTGCATGCCATGTCGGCTGTCCTCGAGTTCGTTGCGAACTACCGTCTCTGCCCCATGTGTCCTAAGTGACACCAACCTTCATTGAAGGCAGTGACTTGCTTCTCGAATCACCCGCAAGAGCTCAATGACGAACCACCAGCAATGCCAATCCCTGACTATGGACGCCTCCGGCGTATCTTGAGCCGACAGCTTCTGAGCTTCCTCATACTCAATGCTAATCCATCGGGGCTCATTGATGATCTCGCGGCGCTTCTTCTCGATTCGCTCCAGGATCAGACGGTTGAAAGGTCGACACGCTTGCGAATTGGCCTTGAGCGCACGAAAGTCGAAATCGCGCAACTCATCTGAGTCGAAGAAGTCGATGAGATATTCGCTGGCGTCGAACGCGGCACCTGTGAAGTCCTTCTGCCTTTGAGGCAGGCGGCGACGCACATCTTGCACAGAAACCTGTCGCGTCGGCCAACAGGTGCCGGCGACATCGATCTCTTACTATCGATGCCGCCACCTTGACGACAGTCAATAACCCCGAAGCCCTCGTGCCGGTCCACCAATTGTTGAATTCGGCCAGAACTTCCTCATTCGCCTTGTCCATTCCTTGTTCCACGCGAATCTTGTCGACTGTAAAGGCGAAGGTGCCTTTAACGACGCCCCTCCAGCGGTGGTCCACAACCCCACCGCTGGAGAGCAGATTGACCTCGAGGCCCTCATGTCGGTCCATCACTTGTTGAATTCGGCCAGAACTTCCTCGTTCGCCTTGTCCATTCCTTGTTCCACGCGAATCTTGTCGACTGTAAAGGCGAAGGTGCCTTTGACGACGCCCCTCCAGCAGTGGTCCACAACCCCACCGCTGGAGAGCAAACCCGCACGCTTCCTACCGAAGCCGCTGCAGCCGCCTCATAAGAAAAGTTTTGTCGTGGCCTGTTGCCGAAATTCTGAGTCTGCGGACAGCTTGACAGTGGGCAGTCTCCAGGAGAGCAGCATGCGCCGCGCGGTTGGTACTGCGCTCGAGGAGAGTCAGCGTCATTGTGTTGTAGAGATGTACTGAGTTGAAGATCGGACAGATACTCACGCCGTACTGACCAGCAGGTGCGAGGGTATCGACCAACACCTTCTCGCCCATGCACCACTCTTCAAAGCCGTCATCCTTCTTCGCTTGTTGCATGAACTCGCTGCGAGTCTGTTCTGACGTGTGCGCGTCATAATCGATCCTGACCGATATTCCCTCCACGTCCTCCTTCACCTTCTCAGCCTTCTCCTTGATGTCCTCCTGGCTTGAGTGGATGGCACTGCAGTTGGCTCCGTGCTCCCTCCATTGTCAGCGAGGGAGCAGTTTGACCACAATTAGTGACTTACGCTTCCAGACAGCAGCCACCGAGCCCATCTCCAGAGAACAGGTGGCACAGAGACAGATCCACCCTGGTGTCAAGACTTCCTGGCTGTTTGTCAGATCTGTTTTTACTTTCATGCGTTCTACTCAGAGAGTGCTGCGGAACGAGAGAACGTGGCAGTGATGGAATCAGGTCTCAAGCGAGGGTGATTCCGCTCTCTTGCTTCTCGTGCACTGCTGGCAACTGTGCTGCTCCGATTGGATGTTATGTGGCCCAAGGCAGGAACGATGGGTCGAGCGAGGACGTCAATGTCGACATATCCCGACTCGTCATCGACGACTCTTGCACCTCTGAACAGATTGCTGAGTGTTGCAATCGATCAAGGTGATGGTTCGGTCAAGGGACTTCTTGCTTGCTCCTTGTCCGGGGATGGTGCAGGCGCCGTCGACGACGAGGTCAGGGTGCCATGGTGCTTCCGGTGACGGTGGAGTGGTGGTAATGACGAGTGCTTCTTTGACGAATTAGTTGCTGGGCTACTGGAGGGTTTGATATGCCTGCGACTGGTGATTTTGAGTTTGGGAAGTCAGTGACAGTCAGTCACTCATCGCTCGCGGCTGTTTGACGTCGACGCCTCTGGGCGCGACGACGACGTGCAAACAGATTGCGTTGATGAGCAACGCTTGAAAAGCGATGAAGCGATACTCACACCTTGGTGTTGCCGATGGCGGGTGATGGACGTGGTCGTGATGGCGCGGTGGTGGTGGTGGTGTTGGTGTTGAAGTCGAAGTCGAAAGTGAAAGCAAAGGAGGAAGCTTTGTTTTGGTCAAGAGCTCTGGCTGCCTAGCCGCAGCACAGTCTGGCAGAAGCCTTTCCACGTAACGTGGCTGGTTGTTTCCGTCTACTGATCTCACTATTACTGCTCTTCATGGGGCACATATTGTGGTTTCTTCCAAGGAGCGACTGGATCCAGCAAGATCGTTCGCCCCTTTTCGTAGAACCACCAGCTTTGCCCGAATGATTGTTCCCATTGACTCAACGCCTTTTGAGCACGGAGCGGATGCTTCGTTTGGCGGCCAGTTCCACCGCAGACGTGCGCACTACACAACATCTTCACAAATTATCAGATTGGCCACCAGACATCACAGCGTACCACCTTTCTCGTGTTCTGGCGGTTTACACTCAACGTCAATCAACAAATGTCACACCCATTCAGCTCCACAGCATCGGATAACGCGTTCCTGACCTGAAACTCCGATAGAAGCAATCCTCGGGCGTCTCCATTTGTCACCATGTGCTACCTCGGAAAGCCCAATGTGGAGCGTGTCTGTCCACATCCAACTAGTTGAGAACATCCATCATCTCACATTGCCATGGCTGCCTATGACCTCTCTTGCAGTCCATTTGTCAAGCCTGCGGCTTCTCATGCTCTGCCTTGATCGCCACACAACGACGACTTACACCAAGAGAGCCACAAACGTTGAAAGAAAGCGCATCAACAACTGGCAGCACACCATAAACGGCGCTGTCACAACGTTGTTCATACCGGCGAAGAAGATAGGTTCAGGTGTTGATGTCTTGCCTGGCCACGACAATCGCAATGCTCGCTTCCACTGGCGATCTCTCTCTTTTCAATCATCTAGTCCCGTATTTCTCACAAGACCTCTTTGCCGTTTGGCCAATCGGATAATACTAGCAAGCAAGGAAGTGTTGCAGTAATGTACGGGAAGCGAAAATCGCATACTGTGTGTACTGTGCTACCACATGCATCGATGCCAAAATTTGACTCAACACCCACGACGCTGCTCATAATGTAATTCATCCTTTCGCAATCTTCACCTTATTCTTCGGCAAGGCTCTACACTCAGGACACAGCCATTCCCCACTCGGTTCCTCCGTGACCCCTACACATTTGTAATGAAACCACTGATATGGACAATTATCGTTATCGCAGCCCACCATATCTCCGAAGGAGACTTTCTGACATATGCAATAAATCGTATCATCACCGTCATCCTCTTCGGCTTCCCCTGTGCCGTCAAGCCCGGCCGGTGCATTAGACGCGGCATTGGAGGCATAGGAGACCTCCGACTCGGCGTCAGAGTCAAGAGAGGCATGACTGGAAGGTGTGGCGCGATCGCGAGCGAGTTGACGATGACGACTGCTCTTTTTATTGTGACTGGGACGAGAACGGCCGCCAGAGGATTTCTTATTATGAGACGGAGGAGGTGCCTTCTTGTTGGTTGGGGCAGAGACTGGTTGAGTAGCTTTTTTATTTGCGGAAGGGCGACTGGGCTGGACGGAGCCTGCGCGAGAGGAATTTGCGGCACCAGCGGGGACAGGCGTTCCGGCTTTGGGCGTACCAGGACCGAGAGATCCTTGCCGAAGATTCGAGCTGGCTGCTGGAAGAGTACCGAGCGAAGCATTCAGACGACGGCGCTTGGTCCCGTCGTGACTGCCTTCACGTTGGGACCGCGAAGCATTTGTAGGAGTAACGGCACCCGAGGCAGAGGCACTTCGAGCGCCACTGGCAGCATTTTGCGCCATACGTAGCTGCGCGGCGTTGGCAAAATTGGGAGCTCCGCCCACGGAACCGATGTTGCCAGACACGGCCTGAAGAGGTGCAGAACTCGCGACAGCGGTAGCAGCAGGAGTTCCAACAGCAGTCGTGGCAGCGCTTCCTGTCAGCAGACTCGGTCCTCCCCACCCCTCGGGAAATTGTTCAGTCTGCGTCAGACCTTTCAGGCCCAGGTCCAGTCGCTTGATCTGTCGATCCAGCACGATCTGCGCCTTTTCAGACAGACCCAGCTTCTCGGCCTGCAGGATCTCGCACTTGTCGTAGCAGTCGTTGATGGTCTTAGAGAATGCTTCTTCCTTTGGATTCAGAACATGGCCGCCGTTGACTCGCACCCACTTCTGAAGTTGGGCGTCGCGTTTGTGGATTTCGTCTTTAAAGGCGGCAATCTGGAGGTCCTTCGCTTGGATTTCTTCCAGCAAGTGGCAGATTTCTGCGGGAATATTGGCAATGTCGTGGGTGAACTGCTCGAGCACGGAGGCGGCGTCTTCCGGCTGCGCCAGAGAGGCCATTTTGCGCAATTTCGATTCAAAACGCAAGGTAATCGGACGTATGCGACACACTGAGTGGATATCGTGAAGACTGGAGATGCGAAGTGATGGGCTGCGTGAGTGTCTGATGGAAAGTGTTTTCACATGCAAGGCGCGCAGTGGGAAGCGGTTCAACCTTGATCCGATGCGGCACCATCCGCAGAGCCGCAACTTCCATGCCTCCGATCGCTGCTTCACTTGCATAGCAATTCACTCCATATTCAGACAGCATCTTCACCGCGAACAGCATTGCATCACAGCGGCATGACGCGCGTATGGCCCTGTCGCCTTATTCCGCCGCCTTTCCCGGTAATGGTGGGTATAGCCCCCGGCCAACCAACGAATCGGTAGTGCAAGAATACATTTCCCCACGATCGACTTCGTCAACACCTGCACGTACGCCGGAATACCGTGTCAATGGACACCATGCCAGCGCAGCGTGTGGGCATTATGATATGCCACCCACCCCGGACTATGCGCAGGATGACGAGGAGACGGAATTCGAGGAAATGACCAACGCCAAGATCATGAATCTGGTCGAGAAGCATGGCATCAAGCGGCCGCAGGGCACGCGCGTCTCCTACCACTACAACAGCGGTGTCGAGGACATGCACTTTGGCAGGACACACCCCATGAAGCCTTGGCGTCTGACCTTGACGAAGCATCTCGTGCTGGCGTTCGGCTTGCAACACACCATGGACACCTACGAAGCCATCTCCGCCGGCAAGGACGAGGTCTGCAAATTCCACGACCCCGACTACGTCGACTTCCTTTCCAAAGTGTCGCCCGAGACGTTTAATAACCTCTGCCAAGAGCCACGCTTTCGAAAGAAGATCCCCCCTAAGCATGAGGGAGACACGGTCGAGCTCGGCCCCTACAATCTTAGTACGAGTCCAGGTGCCGACTGTCCAGTCTTTGACGGGATGTCCACGTATTTGTTTCTGTATACTGGAGCCACACTCATGGCCACATCCCAACTAACATCAAACAACTCCGACATTGCCATCAACTGGTCAGGAGGCTTGCATCACGCACACAAAGGAGAAGCCTCGGGCTTTTGCTACATCAATGACATCGTCCTATCCATTCTCGACCTCTTGCGAAAGTATGCTCGTGTCTTGTATATTGACATTGATGTGCATCACGGAGACGGAGTCGAGGAAGCCTTCCAGCGACATCCGCGAGTCATGACGCTGTCCTATCACCGCTACGGACCATACGATGAGACGGGGCACAAGTTCTTTCCTGGAACAGGTGATCTAACAGATGTCGGGCTCAAGGGTACACCCGGCGAGCGTTTCGCCATGAATGTGCCCATTCCGTCCGGTATCGACGATCGTCAATATAGCAAGCTCTTCGAATCTATCACTGGTGCCACCGTGGAGGCATTCAACCCCGGAGCCATTGTCCTACAGTGCGGTGCTGACAGCCTGGGAGGTGATCGTCTCGGCCAGTTCAATATTAACATCAAGCAGCACGGCGAATGTGTCAACTTCGTCAAATCCCTTGGCAGACCTCTCCTCTTACTTGGCGGTGGCGGATACACAGCACGCAACGTGGCTCGCGCCTGGACCCACGAAACCGCTCTCTGCACGCAAAACACTCTACCAGACAAGATTCCGCTCGACTGTGTACCCAGACCCCAAGCTTTCCAGGGAAGAGCTCACGGCGATGGGAAAATGTATCCCAGTTTCGAACGACTGCACAAGAATGAATGCAAAGACTCGGATCTGGAGTATCAGATCAAGACGTTGCAAGAGAATTTGAAGTTTGTGAGAAACAGTCCTTGGGTCAAGCTGGATCAGTTGCCGACGAACAGCCGCATGGAGGAGATCATGGAGGAGTGTGACAGAAAGTTGGCACAGAAGAAGAGAAAGACTTTGGAGAGGAATCCGGCGGGGAGGGGCGAGTATTAAAAGAAGGTGCGGGAATATCTGACGATCGTTGGAGACGGGAGTGGTTACTGCGAAATGTTGTATGACATACATGGTATCAGACGCTCGGCGTATTGGCGCTTTGGGCACAGGGAGATACCAGGTCGTCCTTAGACTCTGATTTGACTAATATGGAAATGCGTTGGCATGGTAATGACCATGTGTGCGTGGGCGCGGCTCTCCCTGCCTGTAAATTGCATCTCGGTTGACTGCTCTTTTGTTCCTTGGGAAGCCTTACTGCACCCTCTACGGCAAGCTCTACAGCGAGCTTGAGAAAGATATAAAGACGCCTTGACAGGTCGAAGATGAGATTCTACCACCTGCAACAATGAGGTTCTGGTAGCTATGATCGCCAACGAGCTGAGCCTGCCACACTAATCCCAACTATGAAGTGGCACGTTGCTGTCAAACAGTTTGGCCTTGTATTGCGGGCTTGAAATGATCTCATATTTGGGCGACTTCTCAGGTATTGGCACAACTTTGATCTATACTGCCATTGCCCTGATTGATAGCCTACCACGGAAGGCAATTCGGACTTCGTTCACATGAGCCAATTGGCGTCGCTTTTGGATTCGTCGATCGCTCTGAGGATGGGCAACTTGTGGTGCCAACGTTAAGTCCGAGGTGGGTAGAGTTTGAGTGTTGCGAATGCCAGATGTCTTCTTGTGAGCGAGGTAAATATAGCAATTAGGAAGTGAGAGAAGTGAAGGTGAGAGCAAGGTGAGTGAGAACAGTGGCGGCGACGCGCGTCACTTCGCTTCACTTCATTTCACATCGGAAGCAAACTTATGATTGGTCGACTGAGCATATCGCAACTCAAAAACGAGGACCCCAAAACTTCACACCATATTTACACATTTCTTTTACATCCACCTCATGCTCTTCAACATCTCACCTCTTGTCCGAGTGTCAGTCGGCCCCGACGCACATAGCTGGCCCCTCGACGACAGCAACTAGGACGCGGAGACGGAGGACATGATCGTTAATCTGGACTCAGGTAACAGAAAGGCAGCGCCCATCACCAACTCGGTACAACCTCTCTTGTTGGTGCTACTGCCGACGGACATCTACTTTTTGCCTCACTGGATTCCCGCCGATGGGGTGGCATACGCGATCCTGCTGTCCTAATTACAGTTACCGAAGATACCAAAGCCGATCAGAAGCATTATGCTGCTTCAGAAGTTGCGGTACCGTCGGAGCAAGCACAGAGCTATCTCGATTCAGCATCGTTCGGCAAAGGGGTCACCCCACGGCCGTGGGATTTCGCCGCACTCTCGCCGGGTCGGGCTCGCAAAAAGAGGCGTTTCGCCCAGCTAGACCCAATGATAGAGGATGGCACTCGTGTCACAGAGGTGTCCCTGCAGGAAGTCTAGGCTCAATCATGGGCCTTCGATCAGCTCGAGCCTCAACAAAGGGAAACAGCCATTGTCTACATATGTTTGTGCGCAAGTCGTGATCGTTGGGAACAGAAACGCCCTCTTGAAGACGTTTCTCTTGCCGCGATCTATGCGAAGACGATGAATGAAGTGGGCAAGACTCAGATCAACGAGGGGAGCTTATGCGTCGGCAGAGACTGCGACTTCACACGATCGTGGATGCACATCGTGAGCGATGAAGCGACGTCTCTTCTTTATTTTTCTGATGATGAAGATGTCCCGCGGTCGCTGGAAGAAATCGTGGAGCTAGAATCGGGAGTGCGGCTTGCTTTTTACAATCCGCCTCACAATGTTCGAGCACGATTCGGGGTACGTCACCTCTTTGGTGACTGAAATGATAGGGAGATTGAGCTTCACAAACATGGAGTGGACGGGGCTTCACTGCGAACCTACACCGACCAGATGGGGATTTGCGACCAGGTGTGATTTCGCGAATCGCCTGGAAAATGCCCGGACGCAAGGAATGAAAATCCTCATCGAGCGATTTCGCGAATTGAGACAGTAGCACAATGGCAACCGAGTTGATGTTGTTGCACGTTTCTTTTTGCCAGTTTGCTAAGTTCTAGATACCCGAGTAATTCCTCTTCTCAACAATGAAGATGGTGATTGAAATCGTGCCGTATTTTACTGGTGTCGTTTTCTGCCCTGCTTGTCATTCTTTGTGATCTTCCCCAGAAAAGTTCCTATGGTGAAGGTCACAATAATCCGTACCAAGTCAGCCACTCCTCAGCCCTCCAATGGAAAAATGAATCCTTCGGCCCGTTCAGGTCCTTCCTCATCTCCGCCTCGTATGCTTTGCTATATGATCGCAGCCACGATGGTTTTTTTTGTTGTTCTGCTTTGCGCTTTTCGCCGGTACTGTCATATTGTTAGCTGATCCTGGAAGATGGTCGTTGAAACCTTTTTCCGTGCTCACCGTGGTTCCGGCATCTCGCTTAGACTGCTGTTTCCAATTGCGGACTTGTCTGTACTCGCAGCGCGATCTCCACGCTGTCCATTGCCTCCTGGAGACACTGCAAGACCTCCTTGTTGATCAGATTGGTGAACCAGGCCGGTCGCCGGAGCATCGCCACGCATGCTTCCAGAGCCTGTTGTAGAGTTCGAGGTCTCGTCCTGTCTGTTGGTGAGATTGACCTGTTGCAATGCTCCGGTCGAGGATGGAGAAACGGCCCCTACCTCGCTCGATCCGAGTCCCGCAGAACGAAGATTTGGGTTGAGGCTCCGAATGCTCACAGGATCAGCAGAAGCTCCTTCGCCAACAGAGTCCATTTCATGATCTTGATCGCCTCCCTCACCCACACTTGCTGCCTCTGCATTGCTAGATTCGCCTTCTCGTTGACATTCGTAGAATGGACTCTCTGGCAGTTTCTGTCTGACCAGGTGGTCGATTCCTGGCAAGTTCTTGCAAAATGGTTTGACCAACCTCTTCTTTAACCGATCCGCATATTGGTCGTCTTCGCCATCCAGGAACTTCTTCTGTCCTTCTTTGCCCAGATAATAACCTCTCGCCCCCACGTTCTTTACTACCTGCGAGACGACGCGGATCATGTACCTAGTTGTGGCCATATTGTCACTTCGAATCGCGCACTCCCATGATTGACCAATCTCCCACCAGAATGCAGCGGCGTCGAGTTCTGGGAATGGCATGACATCGACGGCTTTCACAGCTTCCCCTTTCATTCCTGGTCTTCGCTTAACGCCCTTGTTTTGTGGCCCTATGTACTCCTTCGAAATGCCACGTCGATAGGCGAACATTGGCCCTCCGTTCTTTTCGCGAATGTATACGTACACCGCATCGTTTGGGTTGTTCTTGTAATGGCCAACGCGAATCGCGCAATCGTCCGGCATGTCATCCTCGCCACTGATCTGCAGTTCTATAACTTGCAGCTCCACTGGAGCTCTCTGCAACATTGACATTTTTATCGTAGTAGAACTTTGTTCTGAGATCCCAGCGCTGGCAATTGTGGCAGAGTGAGAGTGTTTGCAAGTCGGGCCTGGTGCCGGGGTAGGGAGAGCTGATCAGTCAGTTGCGACTGTGTTGAAGGTGTTGAAGGTGTTGAAGGTGTTGATGATGTCGGAGGTGTTGAAGATGACGAGGACCGGTCAGGACCTGAACTGGTCTCAGTCTGATCCATCGTAAATGTCACAATCAGGCAGCCACTTCATGTGAATGTATGTGCATGTGAGGATATTTGGTGTGATTTAGATTGCGTTGAGGGACGGAGATGGCAAATCAGACTAATCTGAGCTCAGTTCGGTGAACTGTGAGAGGATGTTGCCTGCTGAAACACTCTCCTCACCATCACTGGGAGCGTTCAATCGCTCTCATGTGCGCATTGCTCGACGTCAAGTGAGGTGGTGGCGTCATATTGGGGTTAGTCAGCACAGTCTCTTCATTCACTTGCCTCTTTTGTATGTCCACTGTCCACTCCGCTTCCTCATCTGCATGTTGACATCCAACCAGGAGCGATGGAACCTCTGGTGCCAGAAATGGGTGACGCAGCCGCAGCAGAATGAATATCCAACCTCCAGAGAAAGGTTGAAGCTGGCTGTCATCAACTCATTCAGCAAATGATCGACACCGATGGCTCTTGAAGTCCTTCGGCATGGCCCAATACAGATTGAACCCATTTTGACCTCCTTTTTGAATCTGCTCCCGTATTTCCTCGCAGATCTGGCGCTCCAATCTATCACGCAACGAATGCAACCAAGAACCGGTTTATCAGATAGTGACCTGGTCTCGCTGAGAGTCATCATTGTGCCAGCTCATTGCGAAAGCTCCCATTCCAGAGGATATCTTTCACGTAATTCCATTCTCTTCCACAAATGACCAGGAGAAAGCTATCTGTCCTGTTTCACCTTATCGTTGTCTTTAGAAAGCTCGTTCTCTCAGGAATTTTTACAGGAAGTCGGTGATCTTGATCATGCGATTTGTAGGCTGGCTTATACTTTTCTCTCAAGATAGACATGAATGACTCTGAGCATAGAAAGCTGGAGCTGCACAGTGCAACTTCTGTAGTCATACATTTTATGGGAGTCAATCGACCGAGAGGTTGTTAGAAAGTAGGCGCGTAACAGTCAGTCGCCTCAGCGATAGCAGCTAGCCTGGAGAAAGGGGTAGAAGAAGCCACGTGTTATTTTGCCCAATATTGAGCTTCGCAGGGACTCTTGATGAAGATCTTCACGGATTTGGCTCTGGCTCAATTCTTTAAATGGCATTGCGTTTCATCGGAATGTTGGATGGCGTGGCCGCATTGCGATTATTTCACGCTTGCTTCCTCATCCACCATGATTCAGGTGGGCTTCGGATCACCAGAGTCATGGCAAAGAATGTGCCGGGAGTACTGTTTACTTTTCCATCCGTGCTCCTTCGCCCGTCGATCATCTTACCTACTACTTCATCATCTGTACATTGCAATGCGCGGAGTCAGTGGGGAGGTGCAGGAATTTGGTCTTTGATTGCATCTCGCAGATGGCCCTCAAACTCTCCAAATGCCTGAAGCACAGATATAGGGCATTGTGTAGTAGTGAGTCTAGACGTCTCAGCGCCTGCCTCGTGGCACAGGCTTTCTGCATTTTGCCATGGTTGGCCGTCACACCTGCCGGTTAACTGATACAGAGCGGTTCCAAGAATCCAGCAGAAGCCTGGTACTCGCGTTAATTCAGTCCAGTCACGGTCTCTGTTCGACACTGAGCCTTGTTGGCGAATTTTCTTCGACGCTGGCTCGACCAGATCTGCCACGTTTGTCTCTGCCTCTTCGTGCCCTTCCATGGCACTTTCCAGACCATGAAGAGCTGTCTAGGTACTCTCAGGGCAGAGGACATTCTCGTAATTGAACCGTTCGACATGGTCTGCCATGCTTTGCGGACCAAATCCTGACAAAAACGTTACGACGGTCGTTGAGCACCGATTTGAAAAAATATCTCTTCCTCTTCTGGCGGCCAGGACCCTTCCGTCAGTCAGGTCAAAGGCGTTGTGACGGAGCAACAAAGTCTTTACCTGCGACAGGAAACGGACGGAATTGGTACACAGCGAATAGTCCGGTTTCCCAGCATTATGCGTTTCTCCAGCAAGCTCAGCACGGCCGCTATCTTGTCCGTTGTCATCTTGACACTGCTTTCTTCCATGTCCGACATATTGTCCATCCAAGATTTCAAAGTGCTTTTCTAGTGTGTGTTCGACATCAAGTGAGAGCCGAGTCTCAGTGAGGCATCGTGTTTGAATGTGGTTCAAGTGACTGGTGCCGGTGATTTGTAATTTCTGCCTTCTATAACGTGATTCAAGCGGTCACTTCACGCTCGAGAGGCAAGGGCTGTCCATCACTTCCAACAGGGCCCTATGCAGAACAGTTCCATTGCCTAGCTATATCCTGGCATCCTTGTTCGCAGTTTGAGATCGACGCAATGGCACGGCTTGCGTGACCATGTTCGTGCTGGGCATTGTATGACTAGACTAGGTTTCGAAAACAATTCTCTATCGCTGCTGGAGCTGATTTAGCGCAAACAGTCGAGCTTGAATACCTGATCCCTCCGAAAAACTTGAAGCAGGCTTGTGATGTGACACACCGTCGATCCGTGACAGCTCAAGTTATGTACTCTGGTTCATTTCCAAGCTCTTGTCTGCGTCAATTCCGAGTTCTGCCAGCCATTGACACTAAATTGTACTTGCAGCATCTTGCTAGCGTTTTGTCGATTGTGGAGTCTCTCTGAGAGCTGTCAGAAATAGATTGACTGTCAAAGGAAAACCGACCGTCACTCCTGCTCTGCCTGCATGCCTTAAGATCACTTGGGAGAGTCTCAGGATTCTTGTAGCTGACCTTGCCGCCGCTCTCTCTTTTGGATGCTTCCGTTGATCAACACCGGATCATCAAGCTACTCCATTGGCATATTCACCGTTGGTTCACGGTACCAGCCCATACAATCTCACACTTTTCCGACAGAGACAATTGTCGCAGATCTGACGGCGCCTTCAGGAGCACCAATCACCTGATTCTTCCACTGAATGACTTGCATTTGCGAATGGACCCACTGCCATTCGGAGGATGTTTGTGTCTGCATGCTTTCTTCTCTTTGCTCTTTTGATGCCGGTGTTCGTTTTGGGGGCGAGGTAAACGTGGGAGAGGCCCCGTGCGGGCGATCTGGGGTGAAGAGGTCTCGTAGCACGATGCGGCGGACATTGAAGGGGCTCTTATCAGCAGGCACTTGCGTTATTAACCGAATTTGGAGGGCGCCGGGATGGCCATGTGTGTTCCTTTCGTGAGTCGGGAGGCCCAAGGCAATGCTGGGTGACTCCCCACCTGTCGTCAGTCTCCAATGAATGAAATGCGCGGCAACAGCGTTCACTGAGCGCTATTCAGCTATGAAACGAGCGCGAGAGTCAATGCCGTCCATCCTCATTGACGCCCCTGGGATGGGTGCTCAACTGACCTGCGAGCTTGCCTTGGAGTATGAGACTCACCGCGAATGAACAGGATCAGAAGCGCGATACGAGGCGCGCAGGACTGTCTTGTTGATTGAGAGGCGCTGGTTCAAGGACTTCCATCAACCTCAAGGCCGTCCACGCGCGCTGAGCGTGTGACGGTCGTGATGACTCAGGGCGCATGCTGGACTTTGGCGACCAACAACATCCTCACCAGTCGCTCACGCTGAATATGTCGGTTGCGGCACAAAGAGAAGAGATACAAGCAGTGAGAGAAGGAGGCACAGTCAATTTCATTGAGCAGACAACTACAGAGACACTATCTGAGTGATGGTATGTACGCAGATCGGCATTGGATGGCGACCACTTGTCAAGTCGCACCCGTTGCCTCTGCGACATTGTTGTGAGATCCAAACCACTGGGCAACCGCCATGAGGGGGGCAGAGGGCAGGGGAGGTTAGTAAACGAATCATTGAGAGTAATATAACGATAGGGGAAGCCCTGTGGTCTACGATCTTGCGGCTTTGATAACAAAGGAAACAAGAAATGTGGAAAGAAAAGAGGAAGAAACAGCGAGAAGGGGAGAGCTTTTATAGTGCAATGCCAGGCCCCGCTATCAACGGAGGCAGCACTGCGGCACGGCACTGCACGCAACGTCGATGACGCGAGTGATGCATTGCAAGTGATCCTGAGGCGCTCAATGTTGTGTTGATCTGGCAGTCGCGCTAGTGCGGCGCCCTGACTACAAATACCTGCCCCTCACCCCTCTCAACTTCTCCTTCTTCTTTTCTTCTCCATGCTCGTCGATACACTGAAGATCTGCCCACCCTCGTGGCATTTCTCCGGGGCCCCATTGGTCATGACGATCAGAAATCAATCGCTGCAGAATCCAACGCAGCAGTGCACGCCGGTCAATATAACGTGTCGACGTGGTTCATCATCAGCGTCGGTACGGCCACAGGCCAGAGGCTTATCTTCTGCGACTCCTTTTGTGCATACAAACCATCCTGCGTTGTCACTTTCCATTGAGTCTCTCCAGATTCATTGAGGTGCCTTCCCACAGTGCTGTTCATGCTTCCTGTCTCTCCAGTCGCGTGTTTCGTTGCGGTGTTGTGACGGACGCGACGCTCTGGCTACTTTCCAGCAGGCGGTCTTTCACCGTCACGTTGTCCCCGTTCACGGTCGTCTGTCCATATAGATTAGGAACATCTCAATTATGTTTGTGAGCAGCTCCTTCGACAACCACCCCGTTGTGGCGAGGCCGCTCCAGACGTCGCGGTCACTGAGCCACGACTCAGAAGTCCCAGAAGTGCCGCCAGGTCTCTGATCCAGCGGCTCTCGCATCAGCAAAGGCAGTCAGCATCATTGCAGCACTCGTTCAGAATCGACTTCACCTACAGCATTCTCGCACCCAGCCCTGTGGACATCTGCGCGACGTGATAGAGCTGGACGGTCAACCGGCAGCGAATTTCTCACTTTACCTGCCAAATTCAGTAATTCACACGTCTGATCAGCTTTCCTGGCAAGCGAAGCGCTGACAACGATACATCTGACAGCCCTCGCGGTAAACACATGCGGAATGCCTTCTTGCTTTCCAGTCCAGCTACGAAGAACAAAATGGACACCGGGCACCACCAGAGAGCGGATGGCGTGCAGGCAAGAGAAGGACAATTTTGGGCAGGAAGCAGACGGATTGAAGGCACCGAGAAAGGCCGCACAGAAACATTAAGCTTGGGTTTCGGAGGCACAAAGTGATATTGCGTCAGATTCGACGGTCAAGACAGAGACATCTAGTGCGAGGGCACCGTAGGATAGACCATGTGCAATGGGATGGCCATCCAGCTGGAAATAACATCTTTGGATTCGTGTTGCACCATCACTGCGCAGAATCTTCCTTGTACGACCGCCATAGAGCTGTATAATGGTCTTATCCGCGGCCTGAGCTGACGCACTGCATGAGCTTTGGGCATTGCGTTCTATAAGGCTCAGATGTTCGCAGCTCGCGCTTGCGTAGATTACCAACAGGTCAAATAAAGGGCGATGTACGCAGCTCACGCCATTTATGCAGCTCTCCAAACTTTCAGATACCCAGGACAATCGATATCTACTGTTTACAATCGCGCGCCATCAATTCTGACACCTTAGCGCTGAGCGTGCACATTGCCGTCTTTCACATCCATCAGATTCGTGATCTCGTCACTGCCCACAGGCTGCAGAAACACCAGCTCTTTTTCCAAAGCCGATAAACTGTATTTCACCCGGCCAACTTCTGGCAACGGTCTAATGATGGCGGAGGCTGGAACTGGCGCGTTTGAGCTCGGTCCAGCCAGCACTTTCCGCGAATTTCCAACTTTGCGCGCAACATTCTCCTGCTTCTTCTGCAGCATCTCGGATCGCTGCGACAGATCACTTCTTGAAGTCTCTTCTCGGCGCCTTTGTCAATGGCGTACATCGAACACATGGCAGGAGTTGATACTGAACGATCGGAGCACATGTCTTGGGTGGGTTATGGCTGCCAAACATTTTCGTGATTTGCCCTTTCAGCAGATGGTTATGCTGCTCTGAACGACACATATGTACCAGTCAGACGACTGACTGATTGCTTTGTCCGGCGCGGTCGCGAGACATGCTCATGTCAGATGCATGCCGTGCTCAAGGCGGTTCGGATACCTCGTCTTCGTCAGTGATGCTGGGTTATTTCGCGATCGCACGCCATGGTAGCTTGACTCCATCAATTCTACGTGCCGTGACTCGAGGGCGTACATCACGGAGCTTAGACTGTACTTCGTTCTTCCTCAGCCTTCCAATACTTTGCTACATGCCGGCACCTCCTTTGCGAGCAGGGTGAGATGAGGAGCGTCAGATTTTGAGATCACACCGCACACAACAAGACACAGGGTAAATCTGGTGCTTGGGCCATTTGTTGGCGGTCTACTTTGCGTCGCCCATGGAGACTGGCGCCGAGGCCAACGCGGGCGGTAGTCGGCAGCGACACAGTGCGGCCAAACACTTACCCCTTCGCCAATTTGCACCACCTGCTCTCTCTGACACACAATCATGGCACACAACATGCGCAAGTCTCTTGATTCTGACAAAAATCTTAGGCACACAACGCTCTGATGACACGCGCGTCGCACCCGTCGCGCTTCAACTTCAGCAAGCTGACGCAGCTGAATCGACTTCTTCGCTCAACCATCAACCGTCAGATCATCAACGCCAGCTCACAGAATCCACTCGAAGCCCTCAGTCATCGCCTCCTGTCCCTCACTCTTCTTACCGCATCTCACCACAACTCACCACAGTCACCGCCGTCGCCGCACTCACTGTCGACCTCAGTCGAGTTGGCGACCAACCTCTCAATACATCCCCTCAAAGGTGCCACTGGGTACTCACTGCCTGACACAGTCCTTATTGAGTGGACAGGGCAAAACCATGGAGCATGAAGTAAGTCAAGCCGCTCCGTGTGCGAGAAGGATTCGTGGCGGCACTCATCACATCGCAGCACTTCGCGCCTCTCATTGTACCGCTACTACACGTCAAATGTACTCCAGTGAGCAACGCGAAATGCGTTTTTCAGCCCACAAAACCAGACAAAAGGGCATCTCAACGCTTCATACCCTTCCAGGGTAGCTGCTCGTCCGCTTTTCCGCTCCACGACGAGTCAGCACTAAACACGGAAGGAAGAAAAAATTGCCTGGACGCCCGCATGGGTACACGCCTTTCTCATCATCATGGCTGATGATTGAGGCTGGTCAGATGGCAGACATTTTAACCACCCGACATCTACTGTACATCCTCTCTATGATGTCACAGGCTTTCTGGTGGGAGATTAATGGTGCTTGTCACCACTGCTTTTCAGAGCTCGGAGCATTACGACTGCGGGCTCTTCCCGGCGCCTTCCTCATAGACGCTGTTGCTTGAAACACATCTTGCAGACATTTCTGGACTTGGTTCTCTCTCTCTCTCTCTCTCTTGTAGTCCACCTGAACACTTGCGCTTTGTCATCGACTCACCGTTGTTCTGTTAGTTCTTCCTCACTGACGAGACGATTTGAATAGATCCTTGCATCGATGGCACCTGATTTCGTGCCCTGCAAGGCTGCAGCCTCAGGTTCGCAGAATTTCACATTTTCTGCGTAGTAGACACAGTACATGCTTCTGAGCTTGCTTCATCACTCAGATCTCGAGATCATCAGATGGAAACCTACGGAAAGACAACAGGATATGTGGTCAGTGTTGGTCTAGATCGTTGAGCGAGACATTCCCAGCTAGAACCAACTCTGAAGGAGTACGACAAGAATTTGGACCATTCGGTAGCTTAGGAAATTACAGTAATGGAAGCATTTGACACAGTCCCGATGCCATTGCAAGTATTCCGTGCTCCGTTGGCACTCTTCATGCCGTTCAAATGAGCTTCCAAGTATCTTGCAAAGCATGCAAGGATCCTTGTCTCACTCATGCTCTTCCTTTCGCATCCCCTCCCTCATCACCAGAGGAGATTGGTCGTTTCGCCACCGGTGAGGACAGCGGTGAAGTCTTCGCTGAAGACAAAAACCGACTTCTTCTCATACTGTTTCTCGTTATAGACAGGGTTGCATGTCCAGAGGTGTTCAATAAAGACAGTCAGATAAGGCAAACAGTATCACAGCAAACTGATCTCAGATAGGAAGCGATATGGCGCAGGGAGTGAAGTCGTGTTTTTCCATCTTGTACTTTGACGTATCTCGCGCAACCCTTTGATCTACTGTTCCTTATTCATCCTCTGCTGCACGTCAACGCCGTAGTTGCCTTGGCTGCTGTTCGGCTCCACTGATACCTCTTGCCTCCTTTCCACTCCATACACCAATGACCGAACCCTGGCGCATGTGTCGTGTTGGTGAAGCTCACTACTTTTCCTGCAAGGCATACCCCAGCATTGAGCGCGCCCGACAATGGCCAACAAGAGACGGTGCAGTGTAACCTAATCTAGACGCGATCTTCGTCAAGATGGCAGCGAGCAACTGAAACCACTCGATTTTTGTCCGAAGTTCCCGTTGTGCCCATCTCTTCCGCACACTGTTCTCCAACCCTTCGAATCTTTGCTGCTTCGTCTGTCGAATGAACTGGGCGTCAAATGGCTGCTGTGTATGTGCGAATCCGCCAGTGTTTACAATCTAGGAGTGGTCTTCGATCGCGGGTTCAGTCTCGCCAAACCCAGTTCCAAAGTGCTGGTTGGTAGTGACAACAATTTGCGCTGATCGATCTCGAGAGTATGCAGATTTTGAAGGGAAATGAGAGGCTCAGAACTGAGCATCATCCTGGCGCTGGTCAGTGAACGCCTCGAGAGTGGGGAGGTTCGAAGGAGAGCCGATCGTGTTCGTGCCCATACTCACCCGCACAATCGAGAGCAGCGAGGCCAGTTTCAATGGAGAGCGTCAAGTAGCCAATAAATCTCTTGGGAATTGGTCGTGGTTGATGCGATGGAAGGTGTTGTGGAGAACAGACGCGACTCACTGAGCATTCGACGGTGGGCAAGCACGCCGTGCGCGGGATCGGTATTTGCTGAATTCAATGAAAAGGATTCAACAGATACCGACCCTGGTCACGGCGTACTGGTCCATCGTGGAATGCTCACGCATCCGTCAATCTATCCACTTTGTCCCCCTTTTGCTTCTTCGCCTTGGTAGGTGGCTGGCGAACCAGCTCGCGCTCGAATGAACCACGAAGGCTTTGGCGGCTTGTGCGCTTGCAGACAGCGTCGATATTGGCAGTGAGTTGCATCCAGAAGTCGAGCGTGGTGTCACTGCTCAATGGCCTTCCAATGCTGCCTTTCTGCCAGCGACGCGTCAGTGCCAGGCGCATGAATGTCGTTGCCCGGTAGATACCTTTTGTGCCGGTGATGCTTTTTGATGAACATGATGATGGTGATGATGATGATGATGGTGATGATGATGATGATGATGATGATGATGATGATGATGATGATGGTCCGTTGTGTGTTTGTGGTAGAACAAATGTTGTTGTTCGTGGGCAAAGGGTGTGCAGCTGAACAAGCCGCAAGCTGTTTGACGAACTCGCCCGAACAAACAGAGTCACCATCGGTAGAATTCCGCGCCAACAACTCCCGCCGGCCACTGAAGTCGATTGCAGTCTTTCCAATGTAGCACTGAGCAGAAGTACCTCCTGACCGCACAGGAATGACGCTGAGCACGCCGCTTGAGCAAGATTCTGACCTCTCCAACGCCCGCAGGGCTCTTCCAACACCTACAGCACAGTGCTAGATGCTCAGAGCATTGCCAGGAAGCAGTTAGGGCGCGATAGAGGTCTCACGAATGTTCTGTCACACGGCCGCGGAACCTCGCCGAACGTTGACGAGCACAACTCGTCGCCAAGGAGTGGCAAGAGCGACCACGGCGACACCATAAGCAGGACAACGCAAAGGATAGCGGAGGACCGTACAGCAGACGCTGAGGAGAGGACGAGAGAGTGAAAGACAAGGCAATGGGATACGCATTTGACCGTTTGGGGCGAACCACAGACCAAGAGACTCCTCGATTACCTGCCTTCGGAAGCTCGAATTGGCCTTCGAATCGCAATCGCCAACCATTGACTCTCTTTTTGGGAGCCGGCGATGAGATTGACTGCGAGCTGTCACAGCCAGGGCCAACATGCGTCTTCTGCAACGATCATGAAGCAGAACGAGCCAGCAAATCTCAACGCGTCCCATCCCTCGCCCGTCCTTCAACGCGGACAGAGCCACAACAACATCTACGATCTTCATGCTCATCCACTTCCAGCCGTTCCAAGACGTGCATGACCTGTTCAACGAGCCACGGCCGCTACCTATCCGATTCTTTCCTCTCAGCGCCACGGGATCAGTCAAACAAATTTCTTGGGCGAAGATATTGGTGGTTTGTAATACCACAGAGACACAAGCCAATGCAGTGTGAGAAGCATTGGTAAGGGAGAAGCGACATCACGCATGCAGTGAGAAGAGTAGTCCAGTCTGTCCAGGAGGACGATCTTCTCAATGCCTTCCAATCTAAGCAGCAGCTTTCCACGATGCCACCGCCCCAGAGAAAACGGTCATGGCCAGGGTGAGAGTCTTCGCAGCTATGAATTAACTTCAGATGCTGTGCGTGTCACCTCAAAAGGTATGGAACCAGAGTCTGTGTAGTCACAGGACGAAACAAGGAGGCAAAGTCCCTTTCACAAGAGACATCAACGTACGGGCTGCTGGACAACTGACAAGACTTCTTGGTTCTTGGCACACATCGAGGTCTAGTCAGGACAAGAGCTACGCCGATTTGCAAAGGGCTCCAAGTTGCTGGATCAAGGATTTCCCAGCCTCGAGTTGAGATCGGAAGAGCAGAGCGCAGACAGAGAGCTTTAAGAGGAAGCCAGAGGCACGGACATGACTGAAACGCCTTCATACACGAACCCAAGATATCCAACACCATATCCAGCTACAAGGCGACTCGTCTGATTTGCGCCAAGGCGAAGGCCGCTCCAATCGCTCTCACAACATACGGCCTTCCTCATTGAACGACTGCGAGCGGACATGTGGTTTTCAAACTCGCGTCGACTTGACCTTCCGCTTCATGTGCCTTGGCGTATCCCAGCGATCTTTGAACGACAAACTTGCGTCTTCTCCCCTTCAAAGACCCATCTCCCAGGAGTCCGTCTCAAAACCTCGATCGAGTGCTTCTTCGAGGTAGAAGTCCACCGCGCCTACTCTGGTATTCTCACAAAGGTCTATTAGTCTGAGACCCGAGTGGGAGACGACTTCCACTTGCGATTTCGACCTCATACCAGCCACATCTCCAGTCTGCCTTGAATACCATTCTGCTGTCGGCCGAGTGCTGCAAGCAACGTTGAGCGATACTGCCCGCCAACACCAACAACACGTCAAATTTGCTGTCTCTCCAAAGTCTTTCTGCTTTCAAGTTCTCTTGACAAATAGAGCAAGCGAAGCTGGGCAATTCTGCACACCAGCACAGAACATCGTCAGAGATTCGGCTCTCCATAGTCGTCTTGCTTCCAACATGCGAAGCTGGAGGAGCAGGCCAAACGAAGCTGGGCAATGATGCACACCAGCACGGCCGCTTCCTGGCCCAGAGATCATTCAAATTGGTGGCAAAAGAGCAGGTATCACTCTTCTTCGGGACACGGAGAAAACCTGCATCGTGCCGAAGGAAGGGAGTTCCATAAACCCAGCACAGGTGCGTCTCTGGAGAAGCTCCCGGTACCGCCCATCAGACTCTTCGTAACCAAGTGCGTTTAATGTTGCTCCATGAAGCTCGCGAAGCCCGCGCCGGCGGGCTTCCAACCCTGGAACCAACCCACTGGCGCGCAGCAATGAGAGGAGTAAAAGGTGAGCTCCAAGCAGCCGGCCATCTCTGTATACCATTGGTTGAGGAAACCTGCACGTCTTGCTTCCGACACAATGCCGCCGTTTATCCTGGACTGGAGTGATATTGGCCTGTTTTCTTTGAGCGCTGCCTTTCCACGGGCATCAAAGCTCACCGCGATATTGAATAAGAGGTGTTTGTTGGTAAAGGAAGCGAAACTCCAGGACAAGTCCAGCCACGAAGGCTAGGTCAACTGGAGTCCAAAGAAGTAAGGGATAACAGGGAAATGCCAGGACGGTGGGCAATGTCAACTGGTCTTGAGACAGGAAAAAAGAGAAAAGGAAAAGAATGTGTGCGACGTAATTTGACTTTTTGCCATGGGCTCTCTGGAGAAGCGTGACGCATACGCAGCACCTTCCAGGCCGGCATGCGAGGTTGAAGATGAATGCCGCATTGTATCAGAGGAAAACAAGAGCCACACGACAAGACTCCAACCCCATCCACTGCAGGTCAAGAGGTACTTCAAGGTGCAGCTTCAAGAGCCTTCGGCTCAGCTCAATCAGGTCCTGCAAACGCGACTTACGAGACTTCTGAGAGAAGTACAAGGCGCAGCCTGTGGATGCTGAGTGTGTTAAATGGCATGTATCCAGGTGTTTCGAAAAGGAACACGAGCACGAAGTAGCCGAAAGCGTTGATGAGATGAGGCGATGACCCGAAAGACTCGAATATGGTCGAGAAGTGACGTGGATGATGAGTGTTGCAGATGAAAACACTCAGCGCCACCAGCTTTTCGCTCTTGCAGGCCAGCGGACCATGCTCTCAAGCCCGAAGCGAGAGCAGAGGATCCGACGGCAACATGCAGAACTGTCAAGTTGTTTGTGAGGAAGAACAGTGCAGTGAAAACGTCCCATCTCTCTGGAGCCACACTTCGCCTTGACCAAAGCCAGGGGGAGAAGTGGATGTCCAGTCAACAAGATGAAAGCGCTCCAGATGCAAGCAGTTCGGTATTGCGTCCTCGATAATCCCTCGTTGGTGCCCATATATTGCGGAGTCCAGGCTGATGTATTGAAAAAAGTATTGTTGCTCGTGCAGGACCTTAGTCTCAATGCAAGGTGCCTGCATGGAATGGAAAGAGAGGCAATCGTGGTCTTATACGGGCTCATGGCTCGCCGCTGCCAAAGAAAGATGAGGAAGGTACCGGGCCAAAAGGCGCACCGGCAGAGAGTAGCGTGCCAGGGAGGATGTGTTGAAGGAGGCTTGGCTCAAAGAAATGGCTCTCGCCGGCAAAACGCTCACGACGGCCAAAGGACTTATGCCGGCATATGCTCACGGCCGCCTAAAAGAATTGAATGATGGATTGACTGGACTTGCACTGGCCATGAGGCTCACAGATGCCAGCTGACAGCAAAGACGAAAGAGCAAGATGAGGACTGGACTGGACTTACACTGGCCGAACAGCTCACAGACGCCAGCTGAAGGAGAAACCAAAGTATAAAGAACGACAACCCACCACCATCCCCACCACCAGCCAAAGGCCGATGGGTGGGGGACAGCAGTGTCCATGCATTATTGCACAGCAGTTGCCGCTCACATGTATGTCCTGAACGACTGGAGCCAGGGCAGAACGCTGGTCACGTGAGTTTATACCAGCCACGATTCAGCACATTGTGCGAGAGTATACTGCTGGATCCGCGTACATCGTGTCTTGCAGGACATTTGGCACTGCCAATGTCGGAGCTTGTTTGATGCAGAGGCGGTCACATCCCCCTCTTGCCCGTGGGCACTCCTGCTCTTGCGATGAAGACGAGTAGCAAGCCAATTCCTTCCGTATCGGCGACGGTCGGCCATTGTATCGAGCGTCTCGAGCAGACTTTGACCCTCCTTCTGCGTCGTCATAATATTCGAAGTCGAGGTCGAAGTCGCGGGCGAGGGTGGAATTCTAAGCTCTGGGCTCGAGGAATCGCGGCGGCGGCGAGAGTTCCATCGGACAGCGGATGCCGCGTGAAATTAGTTCGAAGGCCGTCCCACCATGCGTGGAGTCGGTGTTGCTGAAGTCTTGGAGACTGTCGGCAGCCGTCGTCGGAGGTCGCCATATTCTGCCAAGTCAGTGTCAGCCAACGCCGCTCAGTGCATCCTCTTCGGCCTCCTTCGGCTGGCTGTTGAAGCCGCTGAGAAGGCGTCGCCGGTGCTGCGGTGAGGTGTTGTGGTGGAGGTAGGCAGTAAGAAGCTGCGACGAAGTCGAGAGCGCTTCCCTCGACCGGCCATATCTCCACCACCGGATGCCGCCAACGCGCGCAAGGCGCGC
>ANSM01003445.1:0-19640 GCA_000347735.1 Cercospora canescens BHU | reverse complement strand
GCGAGGAGGGCGCTGGATTCGGTGGTGCCTCCTCCTCCGCCGCCGCCTGGGACGCTGCGGTGGTGGTGACGCATATCGGATTCGGAGGGCTGGTGGGAAGCCAGGCGGCGGGTTGCGTTGGGTGAGGTGTGGGACTGGGGGGCGGCGGACATGTTGTAGTGATATTGTTGTTGTTGCTGTTGCTGGCTGGAGAATGCATTGCGGTAGGCGTTACGAATGGCTTCGGCTTGATGCTCGTCGATCTCGTAGTCGTCGTCGTCATCCTGCGAGACGTGCGAGGCCACGGATTTGGGCATGGTGGGTGATTAGGAGGGAGTCGAAGGTGGCAGCCCCTCGATCTTTAGCATCGTCTGTTGCTTCTATACATGTAGATGGTCCCTCCACACGACCGCTGCGGGCAGGTGACGGCGGGCGGACGAGGGTGTGGTGGATATAACAGTGTGCTGGTGGAAGTCTGGCGTGCTTTTCTCGGCACCGGCGTGGTAGCAGGAATGGGTTGTGATCGGACACGAGCAGGCATCTCTCACGCCCCGTGATACAGCCGAACTAAGACACACGATCACCTTTCAGCTGTGCCGCGCCTCACGGAACGTCTTGGAATGCCGTTCACATGTCAAAGTGTGCGGGAGCAGCTGAAATACCTAGTGCTGGCGGGTCAGTGGTTGCACGTCAAGATACGAGGTGCTTCATGCTGCGTCTTGGCCCGTGTCGATCTTCCCACGCTCTTCACAACGCTTTCCCACGATAACAAAACATACAGTACACAGCAGAACAGAATAGAACAGACCGACGGGGATCGCTGCAGCTGTCGTCATCGTGCTCCGCGGCGGACAGACGGGCATCCCAGCGATAAGGCGTGACAACCCTTCCCTCCCTCATCACGCACACCACATCGCACCAGCACTTTCTCACGAGCGCCTCCATGTGACACACCATCAGCACGGCCTTGACGTCTCACGAGATGATCGTGCGCCATCATTGCTGGAGCTGCCTGCATTAGCGTGCGGGCATCCCACCCACCCTGCCTCCATGGCGCATTTCTGCAAACTCCCCGGCCCAGACATGCACACCTGAAACTGGAGACGCCGCTGGAGTGGAGAGCAACAATGCAAGGGCACGTCACTGACCGAGCGTGCACAAAGTGAGGCAGCGATCCCGTGGCGGTGAATGGGCCATCACTCCGTCCCTGTACATATAAACACACCTGGTTGGACGGCATCCTTCGAACTTCACCCTTCCTGCGACGATGACTCCCGCAGGACCCACGAGGGGAATGTGCAGGGCGCCACAAAGACAGAACCGACAAATGCCAAGGAGCGTCTCTTATCGTCGGTCGACTTCAGGTGTTACTACTATGACACCAGGTTCTTGAACTTCGCGCCGTATTGCCATCGCTGACTACGCCAGACGAAGAGTGGCCCGGTCGATTTTGCGCTAAAGAGTTGACCAACGACGTCAGCGAATATTGGTCTGCTTTTGTAGCCTGAATGGCATCTCTGCGAGCTGACACCGCCCGGAAGAAATCTTTCGCTGGGTCCGTTACTGCATCAAGGTCCGCATTGTCTTGGTAACGACAACTTGACTCATACGTTGGAAGTTATGTTGTTGCATACCCCGCGAGAATGAGCTGTACAATATGGCGAGCTCATTCGTACAAAGTTTGTCGGTGTGCAAAGCCCAGCTTCAATCACCGCCAGACAGCTTCAACTGCCGAGCACCATTGCCTCGACCGGCATCATTGTGCTCTTTTGGAGATGCCACACGTCCACCGAATGTCAGAGTCACGTCAGCAGCTCGAGACCGCTTGAACGAGCCAGAAAACAACTCATGCTGGCATGCCCGCACGCGCTATGCCGGCTTACAGCCATACGGATGGACTTGCCGGAGGGGCACCATGTCGAGAACTCTATTCTAATGTCATGTCCGAGAGAGCTACGAGACTCGACCTCGATTCCTCCCCGTCAGCGCCTGATCACTCTTGAAGCGCTTGCATCTATGTAGTAACGTCCGATCCCAGTGACAGCCTGTGTAGACGAAGAGAAAATCGAATATTGAGCTGCGGGCATTGATCGCGAGCAAGCTGACCGAACAACAAGTCTGCCAACATGGCCGTATCGCAGCAGGAAATCGAGGCAGACGCCTACATTGCCAACACGCCCAGATACCACACCAACAAAGATGCGGCATACGTCCTCCCAAATGATGAAGTGGAGCACCAACGCCTTGAAGAACAAGCGAGTCATCTCCAAGCAATCATGAACAACAACATCATTCACTCGCCCATTCCCGCCGATGTACAAAATGCCAAAATGCTCGACGTGGGCTGCGGTACCGGCATAGTAACGGACTTCATTGGCAACCGGTTTCCCAATGCACAAGTCTACGGCCTCGACATCTCCCCAGTACCAGTCCACATCCGCACCCATCCCTCCAACGTCCAGTTCCTCAGAGGCAACATCACCACCGACTCCCCCGACCAATGGCTCACTCAAGACTCCGCCTCCAAAGCAGTCCTCGACTCCTCCACCCACTTCGACCTCATCTTCTCTCGCCTCCTCGTCTGCGGCATGACCAACTGGCCACAATACATCTCCCGCGTCCACACCCTTCTCAAACCCGGCGGCCGCATTGAACTTCACGACATCGATTGGACCTGGTACAACACTCTCTCCCCCACCCCCGAAACCCCCATCTCCGACACGTGGAAATGGCTCTCCGCCACCAAATGCGTCGCTGCTAAACGCGGAATGGACTGGACTTGTGCGCGGTCTTTCCCGCAATGGCTCTCCGAGGCCGGATTCCGCGATGTCGAAATCAAGAAATACAAGTGGCCGCATGGAGGGTTCTGGCAAGAGGGTCCCGTGTGGCAGGCTTGGGGCGATTTTGTGGCCAAGGAGATGAAGGGCTTGGTGTGGCATGTCATTCCGAGGACGTTGGCAGGGGAGGGATATAGTGAGGAGGAAATTCGACAGTTTCGGGAGGAGGGTTTGAGGGGTATGGAGGCGGAGGAGGGGAAGTATTGGGATTTTTGGGTTGTGACGGGGAGGAAGGCCGAGGAGTGAGGTGTCGTGGAGTAGGTAGCAGCATCCAGAAGAAGGCATCAGACTGTTGGAACGGTGAAAAAAAAAGGTTTTACTGGTGATAATGAAATAGTCAGTAGCGAAAGTATGCAAAACCTGTAATTTTCTTTGGTATTTCGCAAGACGGATTTTCAATCAAGGTATGAACGAGATCTTGGCCAACGCCACATCGGAAGTCAGTGGAGTGTCCTCCTCAGCGTCGAGGCGGGCAAGCGTTGGCCCTTCTGAGACATCTCCAACGTCAACTGCCATCTTGCATGTCTCCTGCTCTTTGGAGTCTGGATGTATCTGATACCTTGCGCGACAGAGCGTGAGCAGCGAAACTTTGCTCGCCCGAGAACACTGTATACGCACTACTGTGTACTCTTGCCGCCTTGCTTGCACCAATACAAAAGGAGTAGCTCATCAATGCGGGGAAATGAGGTTGATCATGACATGCTCCATTACGATGTCGGAGTGCTCTCCGGTGATGCGACTTGCCCTGCATGACATGACTTGCGTACAGGCACCTGCTTCCGTCCATGGCGAAATGCAGCGCTGCTCAGCTATACACAGCACGCGAATGCTGACGACACGCTTTGAAAGATATCCAGTCCGTGACCTCCACCTTTGCCGGTTCCATCGAATGCGAAGCTGCTTTAATTAAATGACGCTCATCACATTAGCTTCGTGTTGCTCTTTGGCTCAATTGGGGACCCGTTTGAGCCGCAAACCCAAGAAAGCGTAACCTGGGCCAAGCAACGTGGCATATAATAACAGGCGGTGCCGCTGCTCTGGATTTTCTCCCACTCGTCTCTCAACCTCCAAAATCTGTACCTGGCCATGTGTGTGTCTTTTCACCACTGTCGGGCCGCGTCAGCTGGAGAATCATCGGGGCAGCCACGATGGCGACATCATCTTACCGGGGGCGATCGCGCAAAAACCGGCTGGCGCACCATTCAATGGCCATGATAAGGCAGGTGTTTGACATAATGTAGGGAGTCCTCGCCATCATGAAGCGCGAGTAAGACGGCACTTTTTCTGTTTTGCTCCTATGTCGTATTTCACTCTCAGCACAGCATGACGGCGACCCGCTCTCTCGCTGACGTGCAGGATTTCTCTTTCCCGCCTTCGCAGTCATCATGCGCACGATCGCCCTGTGGGCCACTCTGCTCTTGCTGATCAGCGCGGCCTTGATTCTGTGGACGACGACGAAAGGCACGCCCGAATTTGCACAGACGTACATCGATACCGCCGCCGAATACATCCAGAGCCAACAAACGCACGAAGACGAGCATACGTTGACCGCGCCGCAGCCGGCGCCGCCGCGACCACATGAGAACCAATTTTGGACGTACAGCTACCAAAAACACGGGCGCAACTATGGCTTGACGGAGGAACAGTGCGGCGCGGCGTTTCCGGATCTGTTCAAAGAGATTGACCGCGCCGTGGAATATCGCGAAAATGTGGCAGGGAAAATCACACAAGATGAGACCAAAGTAGATTGGAAAGAGGATGGAATTGTCAGGGCGCAAATCTACGACAATCAGCTCTACATCATCGATCCTCGCGGCATCACGGATGGTAACACGCGGCCTCGCGCGCTGGCGACGCTCCATTCCCTCCATCGCGCCGTCAGTGCATCTCCGAACAAGCTTCCGAATATTGAGTTTTCGTTCGTCGTGCACGACTTCGCCCTCGACTTTGACCGTCCTGGAAATCAGACGACATGGGCATATACGAGGAAAAAGGACCAGCCTTCGCTGTGGCTGATGCCGGACTTTGGGCTGTGGGGCTGGCCCGATGTGGGATTGCGGTCGTACCAGGAGCTACAGACTGTGCTTGAACGCACGGAAAGTCTGTTCGAAGACAAGATACCAAAAGTCGTTTGGCGAGGCTCCCTCGACGTGGGATCCAAAGAGGTCCGGCAAGGTTTGGTAGACAGCTCAGCCGGTCAGCCATGGGCGGACGTCAAGGCTCTGCATTGGGACAATCCAGCCGACATTGAGGAAAACCTCTTGACTATGCAAGATCACTGCGCATACCAGTTTGTCGCACAGACAGAAGGCAACTCGTACTCGGGTCGGCTCAAATTCTTGCTCAACTGTCATTCCGTTTTACTGTCGCACGACCTCGAGTGGGTCGAATTGTACCACCACCTACTGATCGGCCACGGATCGGAACAGAATTACGTCCACGTGAAGAGGGATTACAGCGACCTCAGGAAACAGATGAGACGACTTCTCCACCCATCGTCTTTCAGCAATAGCCCGCAGACCATCGCAGACAACGCGAAGAGCACTTTCCGAGAGAGGTATCTCACCCCAGCCGCCGAGGCCTGTTACTGGCGAGCACTAATCCGCGGCTGGGCATCGGTCCAAGGCTTCGAGCCGCAATTCTGGACAGAAGTCGAGCAATTCGACAAAGTCAGTCAAAAGAAAAAGAAGATGCAGAAGCCTTTGGGCGCGCCATTCGAGGCGTACGCCATCATGGAAGAGGTGGCTTGGGAGATCCCGGCGATCCCGAGAAAGATGTGTATCAAGAAACCCGAGGAGGAACATTGTCGGGAGCATTAGATGTCAAAGGACGACAGATTTGAAGATACGGGCTTTTGCGATTGACGATAGCATTTGAATGGGCATTTCGGCAACTGGCATAGCGGGGCGTTGGGAGGCTTGTTGCGTCGCTTTCTTTCGGCAGGCATACATTTGTACATACGCGGTTCCTGAGTTGGAGGCCGCTGCAAAACTCCCCAGCTGGCGATTCAGATGTTTTGCGAACAGACATCTTCGGATACTGATGGCTCTGATCACGATCTAAATCAACCTGCGAGGTTGATTCTGGAGGGTTGAACTTGATTTCATGCTGTGCTACTGCTGGCGAGACCCTTGTCCCCGCTGACCTCCATGCACGTCGTGAGGGGTCAGTGAGCCACAAGCACAACCTTGTTGAGCTTGCCGCCCATAGCTAAATATTATGCATCCCGGCTATGCTGTCATCTTGACTGACTGATACACATCTCAGCACCAGGGGGACAGTAAGCTTGAAATCGTCCAAAGAAACAGCTTGACCATCGTAAAGCATGTAATATCACAGACTTGCACCTAGTCCAGTCGCAATACAAGATTAAGAGACCATTCACAATGGCATCAACTCCAGAATCTATAACCAAAGCACTTGCGCCCTCTCGACAGGCCTTTTACCAATCCATCTGGCAAGAGCACTCCCCCAAGCTCAATCTAAATGGCTCATCCAACATCTCCGTCTCCGACATCGAAATGGCCGAAACCCTTCTTTCCTGGCTCAAAGACTCCTCCCACCATCTCCCCAAAAGCATCTCCATCCCCTCCATGCCAGCCAACGCCACGAGCTCGCCAACCTCTCCAACACAACAATCGTTCCCGCCCAAAACCCTCGACCCTACGCTCGCCAAAATCGCGAATATCAAAGTCCTCGACGAGTTCGACAGAATCCAGGACGACTCGCTCACCCACGCCTTCGCGCACATTAACATCTACCACCACACCCTCACACTGCCCCTCCTCAAACAAATCCTCTCCTCCCTCTCCCCTCAAGGCATCGCCGTGATCTCCATCACCAAACACAACCCCCTCGCCTCCATCCTCTCCTCCATCTTCTCCACCTCCAGCCGCCGCAATTCCACTTCCTCCCTCGACGACATCCCCATCTCCACAGAACAAGACATCCGCGACCTCGCGGAGAAAGCGGGCTTCGAAGTGGGAGAGATCAGAATTTCGGAAAAGAGAATCGAAGTCCGAGGGAAAGAGGAATTGGCGAGGTTGCGAGGGGAGATGGAGAGGATTTTGGATATGGCGGTGGGGCAGAGGGGGGATGCGCAGAGTTGGGAGAGGGGGTTTGACGGGGTGTGGGAGGCGGAGATGGGGAAGAATGGTGGTGAGAGGTCGTTGGGGGTGGAGTGTTGGGTATTGGTGGCGATGAAGGGGGATTAGTTGGGTTTGCGAAACAGAGAGATTTGGGTGGGAGAGAAGTGGGAGAGGAAGAGGAAAGTACAGGACTTGTTTTGTCTGTGTGTAGGAGTATTGATGTATGTGGTTAGGTCAATGGAAAATCCAGTACGCGTGGACACAGGCAGCGAGCGATGGGTTGACACGTGCGGAAATTAGGTTGAGGTGAAAAACAACCACCACAGCACTGCATTGCTATGACCTGTACATTCAAGGACGCGGAATGAAAAACACGTGCAGAACTCACAAGCACTTCCATCCTCTCAAATGCTTCGGCTCAAGAAAACTCTATTATCAAGTCGTGCCACAACCGCACTCTTGGCCCGATGCACCCAAGACCGTTTTCCCTCCGCGACCTAACCTCCGCCCCGCAAGATCTTCACAGATCGTCGCCCACGCCTTCACGTTACTGAAATGTCGTTGGACGGTAGCATTGATGTCCAAGAGCCCTTCAGAGCTATACCGATCACCAGGAACGCACTACTGCGCGGAAAACCAGCTCACCTGCCCGTTTCAGCTTGCATAGGCGAGCGCCTGCGATGGGAAGACGATGCGAATTCGCGAACATGCGTGCTTTGGAAGAATGCTTCTTTTGAACTTGGAGAGTGGTCAAGACGCTATGGAGCAACGAGCATAGCTTCAAACACGTACTTTCTACCCTGCTGAGGGTACATAAAAGGTAGGAGCCGGACTTCAAGTTCAAAAGCTATTCACTCCCTGCTGTGTCCCAGATCCTCCTCTTTATCCATCTGTACAGCTACGACCATGGTCCACTCCACCCTCTACTTAAGCGTAGCCCTCGCGGCAATCGCCCAAGCCCTCCCAACCGCATCCGACGCACACAACGCCATCGAAGCGGGCTTCAGCCCCATCGACACATCCCTCTACGCCCCCGCTCCAATTTCAGAAGAAGACCTCGTCCCCATCACCTCCGCCACCGAATTCCCCGCAGAAGAAGCCCTCCTCTCCACATCCGACATCTCCAAACGCCAAAGCTCCTGCGCCGCAGGCGTCTACATGATCGTCGCGCGCGGCTCCGGCGAACCCCAAGGACCCGGCCGTCTCTCCCAAGTCGTCCAACTCATTGGACAACGGATCCCCGGCTCGGTGTTCACCAGCGTCGTCTACCCCGCCAACATCGTCGACTTCGGCGAACCGGCGTACCCCTTCTCCGTGCGAGAAGGCATCCGCGAGGTCCAGAGGCTGATCGAAGCGAGGGTGAATCAGTGTCCGAATGAGAGGATCGTGTTGCTCGGATATAGCCAGGGCGCGAACGCGTGTTCGACGGGGTTGGCGGGGAGTGGGTTCGGGAATCCGGCGTTGAAGGAGAATTTGAGGGGGAATAGTAAGTTCTTGTTCTTCTCTCTTTCTTTTTTTGCCCCTCTCCTTCTCAGGGAGCAGTGGTTGACGTTTAATCTCTAGTCCGCGGTGTTGCGCTCTTCGGCGACCCGACGCAGTCCTCCAACGAGGCGTACAATCGCGGCACGGCTACCGACGGCGAGGGCATTCTTGGCCGCACGGAAGTCAGCCTTCCAGAGTTGAGACGCTATTCGAGCCGTTTGCTGCAGTGGTGTGATCGAGGGGATCGTGTGTGTGCGGAGAATATTGAGCCGTATGATAGTGCGGTGCATTCGAATGTCGTGGCGAAGTATGCTACCGCTGCGGCGAACCATATTGCTAATGTGGCGACGAGGTAGACGAGGAAGGGTATGTGGTGGAGCGTACTTACATACCACAACAATGAAAGATTCCCACGACCTTCTCCAGTCTCTTTTCTCTTCCCTTCCTCATTGCGACATATCAGCACAAGTAAAGCGACGGATGATGAGGTACACGAGATCTCAGACCCCCATATCTGTTCAAGGGCTGCCCCTGCTGCTCCTGATCATGTAGTATATACTCTGCTAGATCACTATGAGCGTCGGCAAAATCGCTCTCATTTCCGATGGTCAAAGAAGGAGCAGTCATCCGCCGAGTAGTCGCAAAGCTCGAATTGATGACACTTGAGGCCATGGGTGGGGACCAGTGCTCGGTTGTCATTTCAAGATCCCGAGCGCTGTTCATTGAGTGCAGTGTCTGTGAACTTAGATATGTCGGGCTTTTCATTGATGTCTGGGTTCTCCACCTCCCACGCGACGACCTCACATGCATTGTCACGTCGGCCGATCATCTGTCCAAAGTGGTAGCAATTCCACAGGATGCACACCGCAAGATCTAGTGTTTATTCGATGTATGGGATTACCAAGGGATGGGCTCCCATGCACATATGTATGACGGCCAGTGTAGAGGGTTGAGGGGTCGTTGATGCACTGATGCATGGCACTCGATGTTACACAGCAGGAGGCAAGGAAGGAGTCTTGAGAAAGCAGAGGCGCCCCTTCATTCCAGCGCAGTGGTTCCTGTTTGGAGTTTTCGTGCTCTGGACATGAAGCTGACGAGCGGCATCTCCATCAAGTGGCCTAGATTTTCGTGACAACCTATGTATCGCGACGTACACCCGAATCTGGGTCCGATCCTGGGCCAACGAGTGAAAGGAGGGCTGGTGCAATTCCGTTCGATTCCATACGCTGCCATCCCGCAACGCTTCGGCCGGTCAACGCTTCTGAAAGAGCTTCCACGTGAAGTAGATTCTGCATGCTACGATGCCTCTCAATGGGGTCCTTCGAGTATCCAGCGCCTTGATTGCATCGAGACAGACTTGAAATGGAATCAGCTGCCCGATCAGCCCAGCAGAACTCAAACACAGTCGGAAGACTGCCTCCGAATCACTTAGACTGTGTCTGAACAGCACTTGCGATTGAGGTCAAAGACTCCCGTTCTGGCGTTCATACACGGCGGAGCTCTCGCCATTGCTTCTGGCGCACGATACTATTATGATCCGACCAAGCTTTGTGCAGATGCACTGATGTCAGGAAATCCGCTGTTGTTTGTATCAATCAATTATAGACTCGGTCCATTCGGCTTCTTGCACTCTCCAGAAGCAGGAGAGCTGTTACCACCGAACAACGGACTTTATGATCAGCTGCTGGCCTTTGAATGGATACGAGAGTTCATCGCAGGATTTGGAGGCGATCCGAACAACGTAACGGCGCTCGGACAATCTGCTGGTGCTGCGGGTCTGGAACTCCACAACAGCAACCCTAGAAATGAGCCTCTTTTCCGCCAATCGGTGGTCGTGTCAGGTTCTGGCAGTATAATATCAGTCAAGAGTCCAGAAGAGCACCATGCCGAGTCCTGCAAGATGGTGAGTCACTCAAGTGCTGGTCTTCTCGTTCAGGCTGCTCCTTCCTCCTCAGTTCCAAGAAAACAAGCTGACATTCCTCAGGCCGAAACCCTCGGCATCGTCGTGAAGAACCGCCCAGCACAAGAAGTCGCACATGAGCTTATAGAGCTACCTGTGCATTCCATCCGCGATTTGGCATTTCATGGATCATTCTGCTCAGACACCGAACTAATCGCAGACAACGACTGGGCCACAATGCGCCATGCAGGTTCATTGAAGCCCAACACTTGGCTTCAGTCGCAGATCATCAGCTCTTGCACATATGATGGCTCCATCTCTTACCTTATCGAGCGCGCCAAGGTCCGCCGCAGGAGAGCCGCTTCGTTTGAGGCGACTTGCAGGAAGCGCCTGAAGGGGCCTCAAAGGCTGCTAGAGATCTACGGCATCGCTTCCGCTGATTCCGATGAGGAGGCCTTGCTGAAGATCGGGCAGGTCGTCACAGATGCAGGATTCTATGCAACAGCGGTCAGTATGCCCAATGGCGCGGCTGAGTCAGCAACGGAGAGTTACATGCTGCTGTTTGACATTCCCAATCCTTGGCCGGGGCCACTGCCTCAAAACAGATGTGCCAGCCATACCTGGGACGTGGTCTCGCTTTTGGGTGCTTACGAAGACCAATTACCTGACGACATTTGAGGAGGGGTTGTGGCCTGGCGGGATCTTATTATCAACTATTGCCATGGGGAGAGACCAGGCAAATGTTGGCGTCCGAGCGAGCGGCATATACAGCGAGTGCATTCGCATGGTGTCGAACAGCTCGGGCCTGATGAGGTGCGGGCAGTTCCCGCGGAAAGACTGTTGGATCTCGCACAAGAAGAAAAAGGCGAAGACGGCATCGACCATATTTGGCACAAGACTGTGAGATTCCACCTCGATAAAAAGGAATCTCAAGCTGCCAATGTGGAAGGCATTCACGTGCTGGACACTTCCTAGTGGGATAATCTGGAGATTGCGGAGCCCAGCATCGTGAGTTCACTGATTGGCAGAAAGGTTGTAGATGAGTGCGATGGACGATGTCTCGTCATGGCATAGAATACGGACCGCTTGCAGCACGGGAGTGGCGTGTATTGGCGGAGCGACAACAGTCATTGGCATTGGACTTCAACCCGAGCTCCGGACTGACACATTCCTTCGGTTCCATCAAACCATGCGGAGAAGTCTACACAATTTATGCAAACTTTCCCTACTCTGATGATTCCTGCGCACGTGCGTGCTCCGTCTGCAAGCTGCGTGGCAGCCACCCGATATCTGCATGAAAAAGATAACAGAGTACAGGAGGATCGCTACCGACATTGGCGCATGGGACATGACACGCTCTGCCATCATTGCGCGCCGCAAATGATGTTAGCTCTTCAGCTGGCAGGAATGCAAGCTCGGACGTTTGTCCGCCTGCAGAGTCGAAGCAGCGAACGAGGACGAAGTAAGATTTTGACTCTATCCTTACCCACCAACCCTCGTTCTCTTAGCCTTTGTGCTAGTGGGCCCACGGCATAGATTTTGGCTTGGAGAATCCGTTCACAGCCAGTGAGATGTGGAGCGGCTCAGAGTATGCTTCTCGCGTATCTCAAGCTGTGCGCCCTCAAGGTCTCGCCACGCGAGCTTAAAGAGCTCACCATGTACCCGACACGCACATGCGATGCTCGTCCCTATTCACTATTATTTCCTTCTCTCTCTCCATTCACCTTTCGTGGCTGTCTCTCCGACACGTGCTGTTCGTGCGACCACCGATCGACCTTGAAAAAGCTTCGTAAATTGGATTTGGTGCCATCACACAAACTCATGACATCATGGATCAAGAGAAAGGTCACATAACAACGGCGCCTCCCCCGGACGCCGTCGAAGGAAGCGACCGAGCTTCTGACGCAGAGTCGAACGAGAAACGCATCCAACACGACAATGCGAACCAACATATCCAAACGACGCTTCAAACGGTCGAAAATCCATCCACAACCCAAATCTCTCTCCGCGATATCCTGAGTGGAAGCGCCACTTCCCCGCTCACCGCCTTCGAGAAAAAGGCTGCCTTGATCAATGCCGAAATCGACAATTTCGGGTTCGGAAGATACCAGATCTGTATATGGTTCCTGTGCGGCTTTGGCTATTTCCTCGACCTCGCGTGGTCGCAGGGCGTGGGCTTGATCGCGACGGCCATCTATCAGGAATTCAACGTGCCTGACAATAACACGGGCAAGCTCTACAGCTTGGCGAACGCAGGACTCGCAGTTGGGGCGTTCACTTGGGGATTGGCTGTGGATGTCATTGGAAGGAAGTGGGCGTTCAACTTGACGTGCCTGATAACGAGTATCTTCGGACTGCTGTTGGTGCGTATGCGACAATGCTTGACGCCGTGGCCGAGGTGATATAGGGCATTGCTGACGTTTCGTTGTGCAGGCTGCGCCCAGATTCAACTACGACGCGTTCTGTGGTATCTACTTCTTGGCATCGATTGGTCTCGGTGGGAACATACCTATTGATGCGACCATCGCCTTGGAATACTTACCCCAGAAGCGCCGCAACTTCGTCACGCTTCTGTCTTTGTGGCAACCGATCGGTGTCGTGGTCGCTTCGGCCATTGCCTACGGAACGGCTGCGAAGCCCGCTTGGCGATGCGATGTCAACCTTCCTTCATGCGCCGCCCTTGCGGATGGCGAGCCTCGGAATAGTTCCACATGCTGCACTGTCAGCAGCAACATGGGTTGGCGATATCTGGTGATCGTTTTAGGTTGCATGACATTGGCCATTTTCTTCCTCCGCTTCTTCGTCTTTCGCTTTCACGAAACGCCGAAATTCCTGCTCAGCAAAGGGCAGGAAGAGAGAGCTATCGAAGTTCTGCACAAAATCGCCAAGTTCAACAAGGCTCCTCCGCCGACACTGACTGTGGAAATGTTCCGCGCCATCGATGAGACCACCACCCTCGATTCGAGAGAGCCGGCTGCTGCCCAAGGACCACTTAACACCAAGCAGACAACCAAAAAAGTTTTGAAGAGCTTCGTTCGTTCTTTTGACAATCTGAAAAGCCTGTTCACAAACCGATTGCAGACCTTCATCTTCTTGCTGCTGGCCGTCGCCTACATGGGAGACTACTGGTCGTTCAACTTGGCGGGCCAGTATCTACCCATTATCCTCCTTCGTAATGAGGTCTCGACATCCGGATCCGTCTCCGAGACATATAGCCACTACCTTATTATTTATTCGCCTGGTGAGCACCGAAGTTCTCGCACCTGCCTAAAACCTTCAGAGTACTAATCAGCATCACAGGTATCCTCGGTGCCATAATGGGATTGTTCTCAGTGCAACTACCACTCATTGGGAGGAAGTGGTCGCTCGTCATCTCGGCCATTTTGCAAGGTCTCGCAATGGCAATGTATACGCAAGTCTATACAACTGCCGGATACGTGGGGCTGAACGCGTTTCAATACATCATGCAGACGGTACGTTTCTCCCATCCATCCATTCCAATCCGATCACTTTGAACTAACCCTCTCTCTCTCTCCTAGTTCTTCAACGCCGTCCTCTACGCCTCCGCGCCAGAGCTCTTCGACACCGCATACCGAGGCTCTGCGAGCGGGATGCTTTCATGTCTCGGAAGAATTGCCGGCATTGTGGCGCCTTTTGCTGGTCAGCATTACCTGGCGACTGAGAGCGCGGGCATTCTGTGGCTTGGTGCTGGAGGTGTTTGGGTCAGCGCTTTGGTGCTGGTGTTCTTGCCTGTGGAGATGAGAAATCGGCAGATGTTTTGAATGAAAGCTCCAGTAAAGTAGGAACAGTACATGCACGGATGAAAAGTGTGCATGGATCTCAGGAGTCGCAGACGTGTTCTCGAATTTCTCTATTTCTATATCTTTCGTTGTCTTTCTAACTTCCTGGGCATCTCCGCCGACCACATTCATCCCCCTTCATGAGCTGTGGACTCCCATTTGCTAGTCAGAGCCTTCCAGTTACTGTCCCTCCACTCACATCCTGCCAAACCATAATTACCCGGGTCTTGGCTTAAGCTGTTTAGAGCTTCAAATTGAAGTAGGTAGTGTAGCATTAAAGAAGGAGTGAGCGAGTAGCTCGAGGAGAAATGATAGTCAATTTTTAATCGCGTAGTTTTCTTACTACAAGACGACATTATTGAGCAGCAAGCGGCGTCTAGACACGAAAGACTCGTAACTAAAGTTGGCATAGAGCTAAGTTGAGGCTTTGGTTCTGGTTTGATGGCTAGCGATTCTTTCGGAGAATTTGTCTGTCGTAGAGGACACTGTCGTGTAATTCACAGCTTAGTACTTGCTATAATAGCTACCTCGGATTGATTTGTTCCCCGATCGAGACGCGATCAGCTACCTTAACCAGCAGCGCAGACCGGCTCAATCCGTATCGTCTGAGAACCAGCGCGGCTGGAGCCGGACTTACATTTTCTGCAAAGTAAAGATAGTGTTACGCGAGCTGCTCGCGGATGTTCTTCACATGCCATACCCCGCCTTTGCCTACAACCCACAGCTCATGCTCACCCAGCACGAGATTCACTGGACCATTCCTATTGCGCCCCATGCGGATGGACCCCAGTGTCCAGCCGGACTCCGGGTCGATAACGTGCACAACCTCTCCCCCTGCACCGAAAATGAGTCCGCTGCGGCTTGCTCTCACTCCATCATAATAATACTCCATGGCACGACTAAGCAATCGACGATTCTGCAGGACGGGCAACTTAGCCCCAGTCGTCGAAATGGCGAAATCCCAAGCCCAAAGATCGCGGGGGAGTAGATTGTTACCTCCCGACGCGCAGGTGTCTGCTACGTAAAGTGTAAGACCGTTCGGGGACAGGGTAATACCGTTGTTATTACCCTCAAGCGAAACCAGTTCTTTGATTCGCAGCGTAGTGCCGTTGACGAAATAAACCGTAGGTGGCGTTGGTTGCGAGAAAGGATTCAACTTTCTGGTTACACCCGACGTGGCGTCAGTCAAAAAGTAATTCCCTGCGCGGTCCATCTCCAGGTCATTGAAGCCCATGAACGGCCTCTCGTAGAAGTTGTTCAGAATCGTCGTGCGGTTCAGCGTATGAGGGTCGATCACGGCTAGGTATCCTGTCCCTTCGGGACCGCCGTCGGTGACCACGTGCATCTTTCCATCATGATACACACAGCCGTGGACATTCCACGTCAGCGGATTGGTCTTGATCTTCCTCAAATTGTTGGTCGTCAGATCCAAGAGGTACTGCCAGTCATGCTGTGCGTTGCTGCCATTGGCATCAGGACCCCATTCCACGAAGAACAGCTGGTTGGTATCTGGGATATAGCAGGGTGCTTCATGGACTTGAATGGGCAGCTCCTGAAGCTGGGTGACTGTGGCTTCGGGCCCGATGATATCGAAAAATTGTTCATCATAAGCTACGAAACTCGATGCTTGTATGTTTGCATTACTGCACGCATGATCAGCATCCGCGCTGTATTTTATCCGGTCTGGGACTTACATAGTCGCAAGTTCTTGACTGGACACGTTTGCCGCGGATGGCGCGTCGTATACGGTACGATTGAAAGCTCCAGGTATCACAGCGAACACGGACTCTTCATTGGACACCCACGACCAGCGGCTGGTACCGAACTCGGGCGGGATAGCATCAATCTGCGCCAGTGCCGTGGTGGCAAAATAACAGATGAAAAGATTGAGCATCGTCGGGGTAAACAATGTATGCTTGTTGGTGTAACGATGCCGTCAAATCTTTATAGTCGTGGACTTTTGAATAACTCCACTTCTCATGCTACGACGGACGGAGACCGTCCGATATTCAGGTCCTAGCAGCCAAGCAAAATACCCACTTCGAGTATTCACGCCATCCAGTGTTCGATATGGCTGGACGTCGGCACCATTATCCTTGTTGCTCTCGCACTTCGACCGAGTGTCTGGTGTACACAGCCTTTGCCTCGACAAGTTCGTTCTGAGGTGTTTGAAGAGGCTCATAAGGTGTTGAAAGACTGCTCGAAGCGACGTGAGGAAGAATTCGAAGCGTGATTGGAATGCAATGAAAGGATTAGAAAGCCTCTCTGGTTGCTAAAACGCACAGTGCTAGTGCTTTCTGTATGTGGAGCGGTAATAGAGACAAAAGAGACGACTAAGCCCAATAGTGGGGGAGCCTTTCGCGTTGAACAGATACAGCTGAAAATCTGCCTGTCGAGATGGTCATTGTCGGCGCTTTACAAGTCACTGCCCACGGAGTACAGGCTTTCGCCGCCAGAAGAGACACAGTTATCCGCCAACAGCAGGGATGCGGATTGGCAACCTCTCAGACCGGGGCAGGTAGTCATGATAGTTTATAGCTTGTGTGGCTGTGTTTCACTTTCGGCTAATATGACTTCAATGTCATCAGGGAGAGTCTCAACGACTTACTGACTACCAGTGACTAGTATCCCGCCACTGAGGAGCATGACGACGTTAGCGAAGATGCTGGACTACTGAAGGTCGTCGACGCGCCTGTCTGTCAGTAAGTCAAAAGCGATGTTGAGGTCAGTGATATGAGCGGCCTGCAAAGGGGGCTGGCCCTCACATGTTGGCTGTCGCCAGCCGAGAGGACTCGGCTATCATCGTATATGACGAAGCTGGCGTAAACTTCGTCGCCTACAACAGGGCGATCGGCAGCTTTTTCACTTCTTTCGGTCTGGGTTATTAGTGCCAATTTTGAGCGAGAATAGGGGGATTTGAAAATTGTGAGAGTTCCTCTTGGCTACCTGAAAAAGCTCGTGTTAGCGGTGGATAAGTAGAACGTAACTTACATTGGTTGAGTCGAGACCTTCTAGCACCGCGTTCATCCAGATGGAGGCCAACGGCGAGCGGATGATGTACCAACAACGGTGCTGTATAGATGTATCGTAGGTTTATACAACGTATTGGAAGGAGTCAGTGCCGTGGGGACAGGCTAGTGAAAGCTCTTGTGTCAAATCGCTTGCTCAGGGGCCAAATCCCTTGCCTTTGTTCGCCGTGTCCTTGCTGTAACATAAACTCTCACACTGGGCGTAACCTATTTGGGTGCAAGGAATTTGAAGAAGAACTAAGATCATAGAGAAAATGGAGGTTAGTGGCTCTCTCGTAGGTTCTGCAAACTACCGATAGCACGTTCCCCACTACAAGCTCACGAAACAAGATAACTATACATGCACACTGCGCTAGTGTTTGAAAAGATGCACGAGATCGGGCCTAAAACTAGAGGGAGCAGAATCTCCTCAGCACTTCGAGAATAGACTGGGGGCCGTCGCATACATTAGGCCGCGTCACCCGCTTTGCTGACTTGAGTCAGCCACTGTCACAAGAGGATCCTGAACCCAAACAGTTATGATTGTCTAGATCAGCTACAACATGGTCAAGATCAGTCACTAAATGAGCAGTTTCCTCAGGTCTTCTCGAGCAGGTAATCTGCGATCGAGAACTCTTTTCACAAGTAGATGAAGTGGTGCAACCGCCGAAGTCATTTCGCTCGATTTCGTGCATACATGTCAGCTAGCGTCGGCTGACCATACGACGGCCGATACGATATGCTTGCGGACGCTAGCCAAGGTATCAAGTAACCTCCACGCTCCCCAATTTCTCACCCCGTCTCGAAACGCGCAATCGAAGGCATCATGTCCAGACCTAATTCACGTCCGAGGTGCCTTCCGAGCTCGGTCTCATGATAGTGGCGTCGATGATTAGAAACATGATCAACCAATGAAGCAATGTGCGGCGACTAGTCTACACATTGAAGGCGGGATAGCATGAACACCCCAGGCAAGTGCGGTTTTGCACGAGTTGAGTCAAGCGCTAGTAAGGACATCTTGGAAGACGGTCAGAGTATAAAAACAGCTTCTGGTCGACCTCGCTTTGGACTCAGAATACTGCCCTTTCTTGAACAGACAATAATTTCCATCAACTCGTACGAACCAGTCAGTCGACAAGATGAAGTTCACCATCGTCGCCGTTCTCTTTGCTGCTATGGGTGTCATCGCCACACCAATTGCCGAGCCTGAGGCCGTCGCCGAGTGAGTATCTCTGTCCTATCGTGCACATAGAAAAGGGACCGTTACTGACTGCCGATTTTTGTAGCGCACAAAGTGGATCCAACCAGAATGGTAACCACTGCTGTGGTTGAATTGAGGCCGACCGAGATCTATTGAGCGAGTGACTTGTCGACACATGCACATTTGCGACAATTCTGGGCAGCACTCACTCGCTCACTGAGGCTGCATAGACATGGTACCACGATGCAGCATCAAGCAGTACCGCAGACGGCGCTGGAAAAGTGGCATGAGAGGGGCAACAGGATGATGGCGTGCTTGGCAAAGGGCCGACCAATTTACAGTGTATTACCAGCCATGTAAAGCATTTCACATTGTCCCAATGCGACTCTTGCTCAAGTCATCCGCGGCACGACTTTGAACTACGTCTCTCCTGTTGTGTGACTATGAAAAATGCACACTTTCAAATCCTGCCGTGCAATGCATGTTGTGGTCGTTATCCAGGACGGTCTCGTTCTCAGTGTCTGACTGACATCGACAGAAAGAGCGGAGCAGCCTTCCAGAGAGAGCGAGCAGAAAGGATTTAGGAAGCTGCTGGAAGAATTGACAGCACAGATCAGCCCGATTTCCAACCCCGTTCAGCTGGGTACGACCTGGACATATATTACTAGACTAGCGCAAAGCCTACCGTTCATCATCCAATCATATATACCACAGCACTCGCCTGTTCACATGCATTTTGACCAACGTTTGCCGACATGAACGAGGATAGACTATGCAAGCGTGTATCATACTGACATTCTACTGATGAAGCTGTGATCGTGACAGCTAGATCAAGCAAGATCATCAGCATTGTCCATCTAAACAGAGCAGCAAGCATAGACGCCGAGATGAGTTGTCACCCCGACGCATCTTTTGTGTCCCGCGCGAAGACAAATAGATCCCTACTACACAGATCGGAACCTTTCCGGACGTCTTTCCGTGTCTGCTCGTGCCACCGACGCCGCCAATTGGACGTGGCAATCATTCGACTGGTCTATATGAGTTTGAGTCTCAGCATACCGCTCCAATAACCCTCGTCAAGCAGTTGTGGAAGACATAGTGCGGAATATTTGCGAATCTGGAACCTCGACTCGATGCAAGCGCCTTGTTCGATGCTGCGGACGTCTTTTGAGAATAGCCTTCGAGCTGGACGGACAGGAAACTGTCGTGAGCATGGTCGAGCAGGGCACTCTGCTCTATGTATATGTAGAATGATGTGGTTAAGCCGGGGGATAAAGACGTGCCAGTCGAGGGGCCAATGGTCTTTGTGGTGGCGACAGAGGCGGTGATGGGGGCGAAAGCTTCG
>ANSM01003429.1:0-19931 GCA_000347735.1 Cercospora canescens BHU | reverse complement strand
AGCAGCAGACGATCCTCCGCGGAGCCCCCCCCCCCCACAATTTGCAACGGCTGCACGAGCACCAGCACTCCGCAATGAATGCCACGAACGCTCCACGGGACACAAGACGGAGGCACCTGTTGCGATATTGCTTCATGAGAGCGGATGCCCTTCCGGTCGACCTTGCGGGGCCAGCAACGCAGACCCTGTGCAGACAAGAATCAGGCTGCAGGGAGCTCGCGCTGCAAGTGTGTTTGTTGTAGGTATGCCCCATCTGTTGCCTTTGGTGCTACCTGCCGTCTATCTACCCATGCACGCTGCGTGGCCTCCAGTTCTGCGACAAACACAAATTCGACTGTGCCTCACTTCAGGCCGCCTGCAATGACAATGCTTTGCCCCGTGGTGAAACCGGTTCGAGCATAAAACGTTACTGCGTTCGCGACTTCTTCGGGCTCGCATAGTCTGTGGAAGGGAATGCTGTCCACCAAGCCCGGGAATTGGTCGCCCGAAGGGAGCAGACCGGTGTTTCCCACCATCGCGGGCGCCACATCGTTCACAGCGATGTTGTACGGCGCGAGCGTCGTGGAGAGGTTCTTCATCATGGCCATCAAGCCACCCTTTGATGCAGCGTAGTGGCAACCCTGGACCGTGTCAGCATCGCCCTCGTATTCTGGATCGGCAGCTTGCTTACATTCATGCCTCCGCCGTATGCTGCTATTGATGACACGAAAATGATGCGACCCCATTTCTGTGCCTTCATGCCGTCCACCACGCCCTTGACGAGCAGAAACGGTGCCCTGAGATTGACGTTGAGAGTAATCTCGAATTCGCTCAATGGGATGTCCGAAACGTCTCGTATCCGCTTGCCATAACCAGCGTTGGAGACGAGGATGTCGACAGCACGCCCGTGGTCCTTTTGCACGTCTTCGGTGAGTTTCGTGGTGGCTTCGGGCGAGGCCAGATCCGCCTGGTGCATCGTGATCTTCAGCTTGTCATTCGACGACGAGAGCTCTTTCACGAGTGCTTCTAATGAGTCCTTATTTGATGAATATGTGAGAGCCAGGTCGCACCCAAGCGAGGCGAATTGCCTCGCACATGCTGATCCGATCCTGTGGTCGTCAATGAGTGAGAGGGGAGAACGGTGGACAGCATGTCTTGGCTCACCCGCCTGAGGCACCCGTGATGAGCACGAGTCTGCCGGTGATGTTGTTGTCTGCGGTCGCCATTGTATCGGATTAAACTTTCTGCAGAATGTGCAGAGAGCAGCGTAGCAGCCCAGGTCTGATTATCTATGGCCTGACCGTGTTCCCTAGTGCCAGTGCCAGAAATCTTCCGCCTCCCAGGGCCTCCCAAGGCGGGCGGTATTGGACGGCACGCAAGTGCGACCTGCGGCGGCTACTCACCCCACAGAGGTGGGCGACACTCGTCGGCAACCGACCTCGCAGCAAGCACACGCTGTTCTCAGCAACGACCACCATGACTGATGATACAGAGACCCAGGATCAGTCGCCAGACCGGCCTGCCGTCAAGGAGGAAAAGGAGAAGAGGACGTCGCGCGCCTGTCTGGCCTGCCGAGCGCGGAAAAGTTCCTGCAAGCTGTGAGTCTTCCCGGCGGCTTCTGTCACGCTGCTCCGCGCGCGCTTCGATGGAATCAGCTCGCCTCGGGCGAATGCCCTGAAACGAGGGCGAATGACTATGAGGGTTTGCGCGCCCTGCTGGGGGGGACGACAGGTGTTCCGTTTGTCGGCCTTTTGACTGCAGCGCACGCGCTTCTTTTGCCGATTCAGACGCCGTGCTGACATGGCTTCGACAGACCGAAAACAGAGGACGGTCAATTGACCACGCCGTGCGCCCGCTGCAAAGCATCGGGTCTCGAATGCGTGAGCGCCGCATGGAGACCTGCAGAGACATGAACTAAAGCATGGCGCGCAGGTCATCGGCTCTTCCAACAGAGGCGGCCGACGGGTTCGCAAAAGGACTCTTGATCAAGCCGGCCTTACCAACAACAATGCGCAGCAGCCGAGAGAGTCGCCAGCTATCAGTGGTGCCAGCGTGCAATTTGCTCCCGACACTCTCTCGTCCAGTCAACCGCACACAGGATGGCCTCAGCCAGATTATGGACCTCCATTGTCGCAGTCTGGAACGGGTATGGAGGCTGACCTCAACCCGACTGCCGCTGATGCTATCATGATTGATCCAGCACTGCAAGCGGCAGATGTGAATGCGCGTGAGGTAGGATATTTGCCGTCACCGCGTCGCCGGGAGAATGCCGAGACGTCGATACAATGCAGAGGATCAGCCACTGATATGACCGTAGTCTCTACTTCCAAACCCCGCCACGCGGGAGAGCTCGACCGGGACATCAGGAAACATCGCGTTCAATGATTTACAAAATCCGAGCGACGCTCTCGGCATACTCGCGCAGATTGCTAGCAATGGAGAGCATCATTCGGGATACAGCTCTTCGCAATATGCCAACACTACCACAGTCTCAGCGCAACTCGAATATCCCCTTGTACGAGAGGGACGGCTGTCTATGAGCAGGATCCTTCAGCTCCTGCAAAGATACAAGTACTACTACCATCCATACTTTCCGGTTGTGCCTGCAGCGACTTTGGATGCTGCCAATTTGAGCAGGACCGCTCGAGAAGAGCCACATTTGCTCACCGCTGTCCTAGTGATAGCCTCACGAGGTATGTCGCGATAAGCTTCTACAATGCCGAACCCCTAGTGCTGAGCATGCATCAGATCTCACGGATGAGCCAAATATATTCATGTCTTGCTCCGAGCACATGCGAGCACTAGTCTCGTCACTTGCAGCGGGAGGGTCTGGCCAGGTGGAGGCTGTTGAAGCGCTTCTCGTCCTGGCAGAGTGGACACCGTACACGTCTCGATCGGACGCTGGCCATGTTGGTCGCGGAGAGGAAGACCGCGAAGCTTGGATGCATGTCGGCATGGGTAAGTGCAGCCAGTGGGAGGCCACATGAGCTCGAGGCAGGGTACTGTTTCAGACACATGCTGACCTCTTGTAGCACTGCGCATCGGCTACTTTCTGGGATTAGATCGGTACTCATTCCACGTCCGCGGCGATGATGTGAAGGATCCGCAGTGGCAGCGGAAGCGACTTGTTTGGACAGCTTGTTACATCAGTGATCGACAAATCAGCATCCGTCTGGGTCGCGCGTTCTGGTCTCGAGGTCCAGGCCCTCTGACTACTCTGTCGAAGGCAGACTTTCCCATGCTTGCGCCTGCCGGACCGGGTGACGAGGATTATGCAAGCATCTTCCAGGCCACACTGGAGCTGACCCTACTATTCTCCAACGTACACGATGTCTTGTACTCAAATCCTGGCAACAGCGTCCGCAGTCACCTCAGCGGAGGCTACATCAAGTACATTGATGACTTTAGGAGCGCAATCTACGGCTGGAAGAGTGTGTGGGGGACGTTGACCTGCTCCGCGCACCTCAAAGCGACACTGCTCATCTCGTACGACTATCTGCGGCTATACACCAATGCCTTTGCTTTTCACGCGACTGTGAAGCGAGCTCTACCCCAAGCTCAGCCGAATCAGGAAACGCGAAGATCAGCAAGCACGGCGCCGGGACGCGTCTTCTATAACAACGTTGGCGCGGTTGGCGATGCTCGCTTCATTTATGAGGGCCTCGATGCGGCCAAGAGTCTTCTCAGCATGATGAACACTTTTGTCGACCCGGAAAAGTCTCTCCGCTACATGCCTTTGAGATTTTACCTTTACTCGATCTACGCCGGTGTATTTCTGTATCGGGCGAGATGCGTTGGAGTCCTTTCAGCGGACGAGGAGCAATCCGTACGTGCCATGGTCAAGGAGACTGTCAGCAGGTTGGAAAGATCCGCAATAGGTGAGGGGTTGAATTTCCGTTCATGGGCAATGTAACCGCTGATTTTCAACGCAGGCATACAGCACCCTGGAAACCGATATTCTCAGCTGTTGCGATTGCTCTGGGACAAGGTGGAGCGCAAAGAGCACCGCAAGACACAATCAACAGCCACTCTGCAGAACCCTTATCGACCAAACAGCAGCATAAGTGGTGCTACACCTACTTCGGCCAAGTCTCAAGATTCTCCAGCTGTGACGGAACTCATGGGCGACTTCTCCTGGACTGATCTGGATGCCATTGGGAATTTCGCCGTCAATGGCAATGGAGGCGCGGCTATCAGCGATGCGGACTGGTGGTCAGGGTTTTTACCGGCTGATTCGGGCAACTTCTTGTTTGATCAGCTGAGCAGCATGGAGGACTGGACTAATCTGGGGCTGCAGTGAGCAAACACGTGTTCGGTCGTGTAAGAGCGAACTGTGCTACCGTCCTGGCGGATCTGTCGAATTGGTGGAAGGGTACCCCCAAACATGTTATCGCCTAGACAATCGAGGCCAGGTGATAGGGTTCCCAGAGAGGATGATAATGCCATTGCATTCAAATATACATATAGCTGCCATGTCGATGTACTTCTTAGCGCGTCTAGCACGCGGCCAAGACGAGTGACGAGGATGAGAAGACGTTGATGGTCTGAGAGGTGGTTTTGGCTCGGAACGGTTATTGGCGGGTATTCGTCCTTCAGATGCCGACGATCAACACTGCGAAGCGGTTGAACTTTCTGGCGAACGCCTCTCCCACCTCACAGCACAAGCTCCATTTCGCAGCTGGCAGCTATAATTTTTTTGTTCTGCTTCTCACTCTCATTCTCGCTGCCCCGTTCAAAGTCATGACACAATCACGCTCGGCACTCCTGATTGGAGGGATAACCCATGCCCGTAAAGAATGGGAGGCACTTTCGTCTTTGCTGCAACTCAAGGTAATTGCTTATCGTTCAGCTGAGCTGTCAAGCTAGGCACTGACTCACAGATAGGAATACGGGACTGGATCGAGAGAAGATTTCATTTCGCGATGCAAGAAAGGCGAATACGATGATGTGGTTGCTATTTACCGATCGAACGATTCCACAGTCGTGACGGGACCTTTTGACAAGGAATTGATTAGCGTTCTCCCCAGCAAACTGGAATGGATCTGCCATAACGGAGCTGGGTACGACAATATCGACGTGCCCGCTGCCACGGAAAGGAATATCCAGATCAGTAGCACTCCAATCGCAGTTGACGAAGCGACGGCCGACAGTACGTTCAGACCTAACCACATGACCTCCCCTTGCGATCAGAGAGACTGACCCAACCTCCAGCCGCCCTCTTCCTCGTCCTCGGCGCCCTCCGAAGAATCACAATCCCCTTCCTCAACGTCCGCAAAGGCGCCTGGCGCGGCAAAAATTTCGGCCTCGGCCACGACCCGAAAAACAAAGTCCTCGGCATCCTGGGCATGGGAGGCATCGGCAGCGCAGTGGCGAAGAGAGCGAAAGCCTTCGGCATGACGATCCAATACCACAACCGCAATCGACTACCAGAGGAGAAAGAACATGGCGCGAAATACGTGTCGTTTGAAGAATTATTGCGGACTTCGGATGTGCTGAGTTTGAATTTGGCGCTGAATCCTTCGACACGACACATTATCGGCAAGCCGCAATTCGAGCTTATGAAGGAGGGGATTGTCATTGTGAATACCGCGCGGGGACCGATTATCGACGAGGCGGCGCTAGTGGAGGCGCTGAATAGTGGGAAAGTGTTCTCTGCTGGGTTGGATGTGTTTGAGGAGGAGCCGAAGATTCATCCGGGATTGTTGGAGAATGAGAATGTGGTGTTGTTGCCGCATGTGGGGACTGCGACGTGGGAGACGCAGAAGGAGATGGAGGTTTTGGTTTTGGATAACTTGAAGAGTGCGGTGGAGGGAAAAGGATTGTTGACGCAGGTGCCGGAGCAGAAGGAGAAGAAGAAATTGTGAGTCTGTGTGCGGCTTTCGTGCACGTTGTGGGAAATGTGCTGAAAGGTTCTGGGTGTAGTGAGGTGAAGCGTCCGAAAAGTCGGTTATAGATGGATGTTCGATGTCGATAGATCGATTACGAGACCACGATACCAGCATGCGACTTCTTCTCTCTGGCTGTCCCATAGATACTAGTCCTGATCGACGTTTTTCTCTTGATTTCATGAGAACGTCTGCAAGGACTTCACATTCAAGTGCAAACACGAATCACATCTCCTTGGCATGTGGCATCCAGCGTCGGCATTTGAAGTCGTGGCAACCCTCCCTCCATCAGCACACGCACGTGCTCGAATATGTCGCCCACCGAATCCATTTTGTCGTAGGAGGCACCAATAACACAGCGAGAACAACAGTCCTGCCTCGCGAAAATAGCGCCCGACTCCAGCTGCCGAGGGGAGAATCCCGCAAAAGCCGATGGGCTTCACGCTCCACATCGCTCCACTCAAGCAACAACGCAAGCCCACACAAGCCCGCTACGCTCCATGCTTGGGGCGCCTCCACGCGGAGTCTCCACAAAATTTCCCCCAACGGAACGCGAGAGATTCGCTGGTGCGATAGCGAATGACACGGATGCCACGCTAGACCTGACAAGACCGGCGTTTGAAAGCAGCCTACTCCACACGGAGACGGCGATGGAGTATTTGAAGACTCTGCTGTTGTCATTACAGGGTTCTTCTTCTTCTTCGCGGCAGAAAAGGCCTGCGAGAGATCGAAGCTCGTCCTGGAGAGGACACTACTTATTTGGAAGAACTGCTCTTGAGTCTGGTTCGGGATCTGAAGCGAGAGGAGAGTATACGGCCCTCGATCAGCCCGACGAGATGGTGGACGGCAAGACGATATGGCAGGACATTGTCCAATACAGGCGGACGTACCTGCTGACTGCCGTCGCGTCGTTTGGAGGTGAGTTGGAAATGTGACTCGAGAAGACTGGACGATACTCTACGCGATGGAGATCTCGCGATCCGTGAGAACGGCAGTGTGGATTGCACAGATCTCAAAGAGAAAAAAAGTGAAGCACCAGCAGGAACATGCGCTAACCGTACCTTGCTCCAGGAATGCTCTTTGGCTGGGACACAGGACTGATCGGCGCGGTCCTCACAATGAAAAGCTTTCAAAACAGCTTTGGTCTGGATGAAGACTCCCCCGAATACGCGAACCTCTCTGGCAACATCGTTTCCGTCTTACAAGCTGGCTGCTTTTTCGGAGCGCTGGCCTCCTTCTTCGTCTCGGATAAGTTTGGAAGAAAGACAGCTTTGATTTTTGCAGACGTGATATTCATCATTGGAAGCATTATCCAGACATGTTCAGGCTTGACCTCGACTTCGTTGGCGGAATTGTACGTCGGGAGAGTGGTCGGTGGCTTCGGCGTGGGCCTCATTTCTGCTGTTGTACCGACTTACATCGGAGAGAATGCGAACAAGGAGATTCGAGGGCGGTGCATTGGATGCATGCAACTGTTCAAGTGAGTACATTCTCAACATCAAGCCTTTCTGTGCTCGGATTATCAAGACTGACGGCATGCCAGTGTGACCGGAATCATGCTTTCCTACTTCGTCAACTACGGATGCAACCAAAACATCTCATCAACCAATCCGGCACAATGGCGAGTACCATTTGCACTTCAAATCTTGCCCGGCGCACTTTTACTCTTTATTGTGTTCCTCAACGAATCACCCCGATGGCTTGTGGAGAAGCAAAAGATCCAAGAGGCTCGTAAAGCGCTTGCTACAGTACGAGCACTTCCCATCGAGTCTGAAGCTGTCGATCGAGAGCTGGAGGAGATCATCGAGGACTTTAACGGACACGAGAAGCTGCGTCTCTTGGAACAGATCAGAGTGACATTCCGCGAACCAAAAGCTTTGTACACCTTCACTATGGCAATCACTCTCATGTTCTGGCAACAATGGACTGGCACCAACTCGATCAACTACTATTCACCGCAAATTTTCCGAAGCGCCGGACTTGTCGGCCAGAGCGCCGGGCTCTTCGCAACTGGAATCTATGGCGTCGTGAAAGTCGTCTTCACTTCTTTGGCTCTGATGCTTGCCGTGGAAAGCCTCGGCAGAAAATGGTGCTTGATCATGGGAGCTCTCGGCCAAGCCTTTGCCATGTTCTACATCGGTATCAACCAAGCCGTGAACCCTCCCAGTGGAGAGGGCCTGGACGGCCATAGCATCTTCGCCATCATTTGCGTGTACCTATTCGTCGTCTTCTACAGTTTTGGCTGGGGCGCGATCCCTTTCGTCTTGTCTGCAGAGTGCGCGCCAAACCACACAAGAAGCTTGGTCATGAGTGCGGCGTTGATGACTCAATGGCTGTTCAACTTCGTCATTGCGAAGCTCACGCCCATCATGCTGGATAAAATCACGTATGGGACGTTCTTGCTGTTTGGTGGGTGCTGTATCCTCATGGCGATCTACACGGTCTTCTGTATACCGGAGACGAAGGGTGTGCCACTGGAAAGCATTCACTTATTATTCGAGGGCGGCATCATTAGAGAGGCGTTGAAGGATACCATCCCTGGAAAATCTAGAGCAAAGGCTTTGCGAGAAGCACAGGCCGTGGGGAGAAGCGATGTGATGGGAAAAGACTTTGGAAATGGAGAAGCTCATCATGTCGAGGAGGCAAACCAGGACGATGTTGTAAGGAAGACGGCAAGATCACAGAATGTGATAGGCAGTCAGGCGTAGAGCGCTCTGTTGTGCAATAGAATTGGCAAATGGAGCGAGGGCATGACAGGCCGAAGTGTATCTAGGTGGAAATGTCATAAACATAGAATTCATGCGCTAGGACGAAACACTTGTGAAAGAATCCAATCCAGATCAGCAGTCCAATCCTGACTTTACAGCTATCATGACCGAACCTTGGACTGGACGTGAGCCCAGTCATGTGATCAATTTAGAGTAGATTTGCCCGATTCTCAATTTATCAACTGGCAGTAATCCCACTGTCTCTCTTCTCGATTCTCTCCTGGTCCGTCCCTTGCCCTTTACTCCAATCTCCACCAGTCCGCCTTCCCATTGCACGATTCAAGATCCACTGCTTGGCCGTGACCGGTTCACCGTCATCGACGCTAGGATTTTCTCTCCGTTTGGCATCGATCATGTCACTTCCATCCAACACTTTCAGAATGACCTCGTCCTCAGGCCTGTTGAAATATACCAAACTGAACCTCGTAGAGTCTTGCTGTGCGCCAGGAGGATTCACAACACGATGAAGCTGCGAGATCGAGAAAAGTCAACAATCAAGATCCCAAACCATGCGCAAAGCATTCGAAAGGTGAGAAGAAAAAAAAATAGCGTCACTCACATTACTCCTCAAAATCCCCGCCGAGAACTTCACCATAGCATCCCCCAAATTCACCACACAATGCCCCTTCAACGGCTTCACATACGCCCATTCCTCCCTCATCCCGCGCTCCGCCGGCGGCAAAACCTGCAATCCCCCCAACCGATTAAACAAAATCGTCACACTCCCAAAATCCGTATGTTCCCCCAACGCAGTCTGGCGATCACTCCGTTCCTGCGGCGGACTCCTCACCCACCGCATCTGATCCCCACTCCTCATCCCCAACCGATGCAACCCCTCCAGCTTCCCATCCGGCAAACCCAGTCGGCGATTCAGCCTCCGCAAAATGAACGTCACGAGCGCGTGCGAGCGCAGCATGTACAGTTTGATGAGAGATCTCGTCGCGTCCGAAGTGAGGAGATCCGGATTCCGCAGCCGTTCCGACAAGCCCAGGATGTCGTCTTTGGAAATGTTCCAGAATTCGTTGCGGTCGGTCGTGCCTTGTTTGTCGATGACGCCGGCTCCGTAGCCTTTGTAGCCGAAATAGCTGTTTTCGCCCATCATGTCGTAGGAGGCCTTTTCGGTGGCCGGGAGGTCGAAGACGGCCTCGGCGAGAGCGAAGAGTTCGGTGGCGGTGGAGAGGAGGGCGTCGCCTTCGATGGGTGGTTGGCCTTCTTCTTCTGCTTTGGATGGGCTGTTGCCGTTGCGGAGGTCGAGGTAGAAGAAGCCCAGATCGCAGCATGCGCGCCAGAGGTTGGAGTCTTCTTGGATGTCGCCTGCGAGGAGTTTTTGGAGGCTGATTCGGAGGAGGGGGGCTGTGGGTACATCTTCGGGGAATGGAGGAAGATCATGGAATTCGAGGTCCTCGGATGGTGTTTGTTCGATGGATCCCATGGTTGTGACGGCGAAGCCAAGTTCTTGAAGATAACGATTCTTTCAATTTGAGACAGCTGATGATGAAATCCTGGACGTTGTTGAAAAGGACAACACTACTGTATTACGAACAGCATCAATGACGAAAGAAACCGTGACTCCACAGTTTATATCGTCCAAAGTCTCTCAGATCCCCGCGTCCGTATACGTACCTCCTACATCGCAGCACATCCGAGGTACTTCATCCCAGAACCCAAATCGGACTTTCGCTGCGTGATGTTTGCTGTACAGCTCCGAGTACCGCAAGAACTGCAACATGCCAACATAACCTCGCTTGAAAAGCAAAGGTGTGCTTTGTGAGGGTGCACTGACGTCTAAGCGTAAGTGAAGAGCCTGGCGACCAGCGTATCAAACACAAGACAAGGCATAGAATCATCTTTTCAACGCGCAGCGATTGAGCCGAGAGGGAGATAGCTCATGTCGACGATGTATGATGGAATATTCGATCTCACACGGTAGTACGAACCCCACAGGAAGACAGACGTCATGCCATCAGAAGTTCCAAAACCACTCGTTAATGGAGAAAGCATACGATGTGTTAGACGTGCTCCTGGTTGAGCACAAAATGGTCCTCGAGCTGTCAAGCACTGCATCAACATGACATCTTGACCGCTGCAATAGCATGGCACTTAAGAGCATGGAAATCACGTACAACAGGCAAGAACTGGCCATCGGGCAACAGGATTTCCACACCGAACGGAGATTGCGAAAAGTGACAACAGTTTCTCAGACCAAATCATGTTTGCAATACGCCATGTACGTACTATACACAATCTGTCTCATCCTACTCGCTCCTCTTTGCATTATGCACAGCGCGCATCAGTAATGTATCCCCATTAAAGGCGTTGGTCACACCAAAAGGTACATTGAGAAGCGTAACCCCGATCGTGAACGTCGCTCCAAATGACTTTTTTCTTCGTTTGCGGCATCACACCATGCATGCATTCATGTTCCATCATACTGAGAACAGATCAGCCTTGGCAATAGTGGGGGCAGGTACGAGACATACCAGCTGCAGCAGCTACGAATTGTTTACAGTCGAGAGCCGTGTACGACCTTGTAATCGACAGCGAGCTCACGGCCCTCATCGCTGATGACAAGCACGCGAACGCTGCCACGGCCATTGTTGAAAGAGTCCTGAAGACGGTTGAGCAGGTCACTCTGGTCAAGGACAGGAAGGCCCTGCTTGACATCACCAGTCTCAGTCATGGCGACAACACGGCCATCATCACGGATGTCGAGGACGCGGTACTGCTTGAAGACAGGGCCGATCATGTTCTGGACCACGACGGAGGGGCTTGGGTTGCTGACGAAGGAGCTCTCCTCGTGCAGCTGCTTGGTGAAGAGGTCAACACCGAGGTAGCGGTGCTGACCGGTCTGTGCGGAGGTGGTGATGCGGATGACCTGGCATGGACGGCCTTGCAGGATGAGCAAGTCGCCAATGCGAATGTGGTGGCATGGGATGGTGATGGTGTTTGGAGCTCCCGCGTAGCGCGGGGCGCTGTACGATGGTCCACGTGGTGCACTCATGGTGATCTCGCGGTCCTTGACAACAACGTCTTCTTCGACACGCTCAGTGCGGCCCGAGTCGTGGTGGTGGTGGTGGCTTTCGAATGGATGCAAGATCTTGTCAGCAGCGCGGCGAACTCCGTGGCGGAAGGAGTGGTAGTGGCCGTCCTCGTCGTAATATCCCATGTCCCGCTTGTGTTTACGTTCGGAGCGCCCGTCAACGGTGCGCTGTTCGACCTTCACGTGCTGGTCGAACTCAACCGGGTCACGCTCGGCGGAACCTTCGGCTGGGTACTGACGCGGGTAGGTGGACTTGTCTTGCCACACGCGAGAAGCTTTGTACTCCTCGGCGAATGGGGTGGTACGGTCACGGTACTCACGCTCGGTGATGTCGATGCGAGAGTCGAGGTCGATCTGAGTGGCGGGAGTGTGACGGGTTGGGTACTCGCGGTCGTAGACGCGGTCCTCAACGTTGATCTGAGCGTCGGCGTACCGTTGGTATGGCTCTCGGTAGCTGATGCAAGATGGAATGTCAGTGGACGTGGCACGAGCAAAAGTGAAGTGATGGATGGTGGCAGGGAAGGAGCTGCAGTGAGGTGTGATGGTCAACAGGGAAGGGTCGGTGAGGACGCATCCGTTGCTGAGACGACAGCACACTAGACTGGGCTGGGGTGGGTAGCGTGTTTGCCAAGGGCCTCCCGGGGGAGTTGTTGTGCGTGATCCGCGCGATAGCGAGTGGAGACACAACAATGCCTAGGCGAACACGAGCTGTGCGGTGAGCCGTGCCGGTGCAAGCCACGCGCATTGTCCGCTCGGATCTTCGCATCCGCGCGATCGAATGTGAAGAGAGAACAGCAGACGAGTTGTGCACACTTACCGCTCGCGGTGGACGTCGACGTCTACGTGGACGTTGGTGTCTTGATGACGGCCGGGGCCTGAGTACTGCTCTTCGTGGATGCGGATGTCTTCGCGTCGGCCGCCTTTGCGATACCGGTCTTCTTCAGTGATGCGGATGTCCTCGCGGTAGCGGTCGTCTCGACGGGAAGTAGCTGATTGTGGCTCTGGTCGATCTTCCCGTCCAGCGCCTTGGACAGTGATTTGCTCGTCAGTCGTGACTTCAGTCTCGGAAGTCTTCTCGTTCCTGTAGGTGGAGGGGAAGACGCTGAACGGGACTCTGCGCGCGCTCCTCGTCAGCCTGTGTCTCTTGCAGCTTTCTCTCGCGCGCGCCTTCGCCGACTTACGGAACACGGGCGTCGTAATCCAGCGTGGCGATTTGCTCACTTGCTCAGCCTTCCAAACCCCCAGAAGAGATGGAAGGTCGACAAGCACAGCGGTCTCGTCTAGAGGTATTTGAGGGAAAAGACGAAGCTGGGGCAAGCGATGCCAGCGCAGACGGCTCTTGTACGTGGCCTGTCGGAGTGGTGGGGAGAGACAAAGCGTTTGTTGTCAGAGCGAGAGGACAGGGGAAAGGGACGTGTCTTTAGAAGCTTCAACCAGGTACCAAACAGCGCTAACGCCGCCCAGCAACGGCCCTAGCAACCGAACCAGCCTCGGTCAGCCACCAGCCTTTTGGCATTGGATCACCGCTGCTCAACAGCTCTTTGTCCATCGCGCCCTCTGTGAACACCGTTGTCATCCACCAGCCATCTGCTCCACGCCGTCGATCTCGTTGGGCATGCGCCGGATCGGACGTATCCTCGTCTGAGGCCCACCGGGTAGTCGTGTAGCAGGTCTATTGGCCAGGCCAGGGTCAGTATCACATGCATGAACGCCCTTCTTTTATGCCTCAAAACACACTTCCTCATTCGTGCATGAGCCCCATGCAGCGGCAACGCGTCTCTGGCGCGCTACCGAACTCTGTCCGTCCGCCCACGAACAGGACCTCTGCCAAATCCGCTGCCAGAGACGGCATCGAGATGCTGCTTCTCAAGTGTCCCATCCCTCGGACATCTTCCTGCGCCTCGAGTGCTTCCGTAAATTCCATGGAGCATCACCAGTACAGCATGAACGGACATTGCAGGCATCCCGAAGTGAAGCGAAGAAGACTTTGACCCCCAGCCATCCTCATTTCGCAGCTCTCGGTATCAAAGTCTATTTGTATGTACAATTGTCAACGAACGGTCCTGCACAGCTCTGCAAGGTATGCTGTTGCCGACGCGACTGCACTGTGCAGCTGTACTCGTTGGCTGACAGTGCGTGCGATGTCGAGCGCCAGTAGTGCTTACGGCGCTCCACTGCACCCTGCAGCTGTGAAACTCGCGGACTCTCGTGCTTCCCGTTCAATAAAGGCACTAGAAATCCCTCTGCCATGTGCAATAGTCCTGAGCAACATGAGTTCGCGGAAGCGAGCGACTTGTCCATCAGTATGACGACGCGGGGGAGAATTGATCCTTCGGAGCTCAGCTCGCCAGACAAGCAGGCAGCACCATTGCGATATACTGCGAGCCGCGCGTCCATTAATGATTCCGAGCTCTATGCACCAGCGACATGAGGTCGTCAAAGTACATTGGGACAGCGCTCCTCGCGATCGGCCTTCAGTCTGGCGCGACTGAGCTTGATGCCGGATTTGATGAACTGGTCGAGAAACTCCTGGCGAAATACAATATCCCGGGACTGAGTGTCGCTGTCGTGCGAGACGGTCAAACCACAAGCAAGGTAGGGACATTGACGACTTCCACGCGAAGCATGACCTGCGCTCTCTGTCGATGACCATCACGATCTGGAACACGATGCAACTGCAATTGAACATCTCGCTAAAAAGAAACAATTGCAGGGTTATGGGTACGCAAGGCTACCAGACGTTCGCGCTACGCCCGACTCTCTGTGGTTCACTGGAAGTACCACCAAAGCTTTTGTGGCGACGGCAGCTGGCATGATTGTCCAGAACGACAGTGTGCCTGACTTCAAGTGGTCCTCTCGACTGATTGATTTGCTGCCTGGTGACTTTGGACTCTCCGAGGACTACCAGACCCTCCATACAACGCTGGAAGATGCTTTGTCTCATCGCTCTGGCCTGCCGAGGCATGATGCCTCGTATGGATGGGGCAAGGAGACGCCCACAGACATTGTTCGACGAATGCGCTACTTGCCCCTCACAAGAGAGCCTCGGACGAAGTTCCAGTATTGCAACATCATGTTTACAACAGTGGGCGCAGTTCTCGAACGCCACACGGGCCTTCAGCTGGAGGATGTTCTGCGGGACTGGATTTGGAAGCCTCTGGGGATGAAATCGACGACATTCTCTGTCCAACATGCAATCGGTTCTGGTGATCTCGCGGTCGGCTATTATTGGGACGAAGAGGGCGAAGACTATGTCCCGGAACCATATTACGATCTTCTTCCCATCGCTGGCGCAGGTGCTACTATCTCCTCGGTCAATGACTATAGTCTGTGGATCAAGGCATTGCTCCAAAATGCGAGGAATCTGGAACGCCACGCCGGGCCACTAACTCCTGAGCTGTTGAAAGCCCTGTGGAAACCACGCAGCTTCGTTGAAATGGTTTCGTACGACCCGAGTGACCGCGCTTCTCTGATCAATTACGCCCTGGGCTGGATGATCGCCAAAATCGGCGGCTACACCGTCATCACGCACAGTGGAGGCCTGCCTGGATTTGGCACACATTTGTTTCTCGTACCTGAGCTGAACTTCGGCTTCACATGTATGGGAAACAATGTGGACCAAGTCTCGCCCGTCGGAGCCATGCTGTTCAAGTCCTTGTTGCTGGGCAAGAAAGACGATGTAGTAGCTGAAGAACCTTCAGAGTTCCAGACATCATTGAAGAGCTTACCACCTTTATTCGAGCCACAAAAGCAACAGAATGCGAGGTCGAGATTAGCCAGTGTTGATGCAGAAGGTAGCAATCTACCGCTACCTGGCCACATTGGTGACTATCTCGGACTCTATTCTCACCCGGCTTACGGTCCTTGGAACGTCAGCATTGCCGAGCACTCTCAAAAGATGCCACGTGCAAACACTCTTGGGTCACAGTTGCCCCTCAAAGACCAATCTATAACACCCCAGCTCCTCGCTACTCCCGCAGATCGCGTCTTTGCAACAACATTCGTGCTCACGCATACCTCTACCACATTCTTCGACGCCGATACCTATTGGATTCACGGTCCTACTCCAGGGAATGATCACGTTACTTGTGGAAATGGACAGCCCTCGGCTGACATGTCCCGCCCAGATCGCAACCTGAAGTGCGAGGACAAAGCGGTCTGGCAGAAGCAAGTGGAGGGCAAGGCGGTATTTGAGTACGGAGCGGACGGCAAGATTGAAAGCTTCGGAGTCGAGATTGAAGAGGAGCAGATTCTCGCTGCAGAGGAATCCGGCAATTGGAGGGATGGAATGATTTGGTTCGTGAAGGTACAAGAATAGTGTTTGCGTGGGTTTACACGGGCCAGTATGCGGCGGTTTCAACTGTAGGAGTACACACAGTGCTTGCGAGTACAAAGCTTTGGGCGTTAGACGTACGAGCAGTATACAATATAAAATCGTTGCAATACACATGCTTGTCACTAGTTGTTTAACGTGTACGAGATCCAAGCGTGGAGAGCATATCAACGATCACCCTTGCTAGCGCACGTGACGTGAAACTCCCCGACAACTATCACATCAAATTGTTGAGAAAGTATACGAGCTTGACCGACCAGACCATGCAGGACCGGTAGCGACAGCGAGGTCACACTGACCGCCACCATGGACTTTATAAACCGCCTGTTAGGGTCCGCGAACCTCCCCACGAAGAAACCGCCGAGGCCGCCCGCCAACGATCCTCACACGCGTCTGGTCCGCTTCCGACGTGTCTACGGCAACGTCCTTGACCTCATCGACCGGCCCCGAAGTCAAGAAGTCGAGGGAATCCTCCTCCGACAATTACACGGCCATGTCGACCGGGTGGCTGCTTTGCTACGAGAAGAGTCCCGCGCTCCCGTACCGCATATCTGCTTCCAGTTCGCCGCTCGTAATCGCATCTACGCTGCAATCGCTCGAGTGGCTACTGTCAGTCAATATGAACCCATCATACGGGCTGGAGTCGCAGTGTTCGCTGCGCTGGTCGACAGCGAGGAAGAGGACTTTCTGTCCAACAGCCACTTCGCGAAGAGCCTCATGCTGCTGGTACGGAAAGTCGTGGACAGCGGAGAATACCTCATAGACGTCGAGACAGAGACGGCGATACTCGAGTTATTGTTTACCATCTCTGCCAAAATCCGCTTGCAGCCGGAGATCCTGCCTGTGTGGTTCCAGTCTACGGTCAAGCCGGAGCAAGAGGATGTCTTTGTCAAAGAGAAGAAGAGCTTCGTGGGGATAACACAGAAAGACGACTTTCCACTCTGCTACCTGCTCATCGATCGGGTGCATCATGAAGGCCGGATTGGCGACTTCGCCAGGACCGGCCTGCTCTACGTGTTCGAAGCCACCGGACGCTCCGAGGATTTGGAGGAATGGGTGATCAGCAGCGATCTACCGACTCTCATGGCGTCGGGACTCGGCGCACTCTACAGCCAGCTCAGTCGTGAATTGAGCATTCTGCACGCCGACGCCGAGCTGCCTGCTGTGCTCGCTATGAGCGACTATGCGACTACGCATCCGCGGGCGACGGCCGAATCCGCGTTTTCGGACAGGCACAAAGCTCATATGGCGACATTTCTCTCATATCTAGCCTTTTGGCAAGATGTGTTGGATCATTGCCGTAGTGGAGACGTCAAGCAGACACTGCTCGATCACTTCCAAATCCTCTTCTTGCAGCAATTGCTATATCCATCACTTCTGCAATCGAGCGACACGGATGCTGGGAGTTCTATCGCAGTGCTTACATATATGACTGCGATGCTCGAGTCTTTGGAGTACCCGGACCTCATTGATATGATGCTCAAATATCTGTTGGCCATTGAAGAAAGTAGCTCACCTGTCGCATCGGAACACCAAGCACCAAAGACAGCCGACCAGCCTCCCAAATCACCAACCACGGTGCGACGACGACAAAGTCTGATGCTTTTGAATGCGCCAAAAGATCCGGATGAAGCTGTCGAACCAGCTCTATTTGATCTTGTGGACCTCATAAAGAACAATGTTGGGTCACGGAACAGCCAATCTGTGTATGCCGCTCTCAAGCTTGCTTCAACTCTGATATTCAGGCAGAAACCCTATGCTATTCACCACTTGGTGAGGACCCGTAAAGCACCATCCAACGGCACCGCAAGAACTGCTGGCGCTCTTGAACTCGAGATCGAAAAATACATGGAAATCGCCGCTTCCCTGCACAGGCATTACGGCTTGGATATTGCATATGACCGCCTTTGCGAGGATATGCGCTATGCTATCGAAGCGCAGGTCCCCCTTTTACCAACAGCGACATCCGCTGCCGATCAGGCCAAGGTTGGAGGTATCGTGCTGACGGAGGAAGACCCTTTGATACAACTCATGATTGGCCACCTGCGTACTTTCTTCACTAACAGTGTTGATGTGAATCTGGAACTCAGCCAAGCCTTCATTTCTCTTCTACAATGCGTGGAAATTCGACTGGACCACTGGGTTGCTATGAAACCTGCGGCTTACCAATTCGAAGAGAAACCTCTTCCCAACCGACCGTGGCAAGCTTACCTGGACAGCGAGGAGCAGGAGGCGTGGCAAGGTGTGCAGGAGCGCTCGCGTGCGCCCAAATGGGCAACAGAGTGTATGCCAAAATTATTCGCGGAGCTCCAAGCTGTTGCTTCCGAGCTTGACGAAGTCCGTGCTAAGATCCCCAATCTTGATCAGCTCATTACCGGCAGGAAAGTCATGTTGCAGGCTTCTGGAGTTGATGCGACTGCATTAAGCGAGCCTCCGTCGGTGATGGGCAGCCCGATGCCACGGAGGGCGCTGTTAGATGTGCCTGATGCGATGCAGAGTAGAGGGTCAAGTCGGGGGCGAGCACGCACGACAGCTACGAAATCTGCAGACGGTAGCCTGGCACCATCTCCATCGCCGTCCAGAGGAGCATCCGCAACAAGGGGAGACGGAAGACCTCCGCGATCCAGCTCGCTCTTCAGACCACCTCCACCGGAGACTCCTTCGACTACAGACATGTTGATGCAAGTCATTACCTTTCCAAACCGCCAGACGAGCACCAACGCCGACGAGGATGACGAGGACAGCGACGGCGAAGAACAAAAGTCTGCCGCACGCACCGCGAGCCTTAACCATGTTTTGACGAATATTGTGATCTTGCAAGAGTTCATCCTCGAGCTTGTCGCTGTTCTGCAAGTGCGTGCTGCTGTGCTTGGAGATCGCGAAGTGCAGATTGCGGCGTGAATGAGTACTTGATATCAATGTCAAGAAATATGGCGCGACGCAAGTGGTATAACATCATACGGCGGTCGAAGTGAGACGCCTCCACTAAGGCTGCAATGGGTTCGGTCAAGAGCGCTGTGTGAAGATCTGGGTATAGAGACCAGTGCGGGCAGGGCTGGGATGCGCCGCTAGGGATCGACGCGGGCGCACAAAGAGGAAGCAAGTCTCGCTGGCGATTGCGCCGGTTTCATAAAGAGCACACAGCTTTCACAGTCTCGCACTCATCAGCGAGTGTATTGATCAATGCTCTCCGCACGCACGCTGCAAAGACTGTAGTCAGTCCCAAGTGGGCAAAGCTTAGCTGGGCACACTCGGCACCAAGGTACTGAGCAACGTCAGCATGCTGGACCCAGGCGGAATTGGTCCTTATTATTTTCGCGTCCTTTCATAGCAAGCGCTTTCGGATCCCAGGTCGCTCAGTTGCGGAAGCCCCATTGTCGGCGATGATGGAGCATTAGATGACTGGACTACCGTGCACTGATTTCAGTCGCTGGTTCCCCCGCCTAATATCAGCGTGGGCAATCGTGCGTTGCTGAATAGGGACCAACTTCTAGCACGCCGGCCATAGTTTCGAATCAAGCTCGTTGACACCATAGCGGATCAAGCAAGGTTGATGCAGGAACCCGGCTCTCCAGCAGCAGAAGTGAAAGCGGAGTTCGGACAATTGCTCATATAGTTAGCATAACGCGCTCTTCGCTACCGGGTCAAGCACGAGACCTTTTTCTTCTCTCTTCATCGTTTTGGAGCTCACAGAATGTCAGGCAAAGTGCTTCCCCCTAGAAGCCTCGTACCAAGGCTGACTGTAGCTGGTGCCTTTTGAGCATTGCTCTCTTATCTCATCCGGCATCTGAATTGTGTCTGCAGTGGGATGTGCAGAACTTATGGCTCTTGATCTCAGCTTATTCGATCAACCTGACTCAAAGCAATGACTCGCCTACGCCGCTCAACACGTCGACATCTCATATGTCAAAGCCTTCGACATCTTC
>ANSM01003419.1:0-42342 GCA_000347735.1 Cercospora canescens BHU | reverse complement strand
GGGGGGGTGGGGCACATCAACGTCGCTTCCATTCTGCGCAAGATCGTACGCAACATCTCTCAGCTCAATCATGTCGTCAATGATGGCCTCTGATGCTTCCAAGCTTTCTAGAATTTCCAGAACCTCAGTCATGTACTGCCAGGTAATCTGAGAGAGGTCATTGAGTTCAGAGCCATTATCCTCGTTTTCTGATGACTCGTTGCAGATGGCGTCCGATGGGGTGTTGCCTGACGAGGCTCGCGTCGCTGGCTCCACGTCATCTGGCCGATTCGTTGCGGATCTGATGCCGACTGAGGATAAGCGATGTGGCTGTTGCGTGTGACGCGCCTTTGGCTGTGTTTCTATGATGTTTCCCAGCGTTTTCGATACAGAGCCCATACTCGCATGGGCTGTCGCACGAGCTGACCGTGGATCCTTACCAGGGGCATCGCGTCCGCGAACAGACCTTTCGCTTCGCTCTTGCCTGAGAGCTTTTGATCTGTGGCGGTCCTCGTCACCGTTTCCGGTACCAGCGCTACTGCGTGCCCTCTTTGCGGTTCCTCTTTGCATCATTGAAGCGGCGTGGATAGATATCTAGGCGGAAAATCGATGCGACTGTTTCAGCTGGTGAATTGGGAGTGCACAGCGCGGCGTTGCTTTGGAAAGCGTTTGCAATGCTGTTGCAGGGCTTTGTGCGACCAGCTGGGAATGTCGGCGGTTGTCCGTTCTGAATCTCCCAATGTCGAGGCCAGAGCTACTTGTCACTGGGTCTTCTAACCAGCTTGTAAGATTTGTGGAAGTGCGTACGAGTAATCGATGGGAGGATTCGGATGACGCGAATGAGCAACATTGATTGTTCGCATCTCTTTGTCGGGCGGTTGTCCGCATCGGGCCAACCTGTGAGGGGACAATGAAGGATGAGCGATTCCCCTCGTGAATGCCATTTGCGCCGATTGCAAAGTAGACGCAACTGTGCTAGATTCAGTAGTACATTGCCGCCGGGACTTGCACGTAACGCTCAGCTCGAAAAATGATGCTCGCCTCGAGTAGTCTGAATCCACAATGAGGCCATTGTCGAGAGAGCGCCAGGGCCTCACTTCAGCCCAAGTAGGTCGGTCATCCTGTGGCCGCTCCTATTGACTAACTAGCATAGCAAGGGTAGACTATCCTCGCGGGAGGTGAAGGCGGGACACGCAGCGGGACTTCTTGAATGAAAATTGCCGTTCAAACAACGGGCGCCAATTGATGGGCTGAAGTCGGCCGGTCGAACCTCCGATGGCTCTGCTGAAGCAGAGTCTCCTTCCCACACGCAGTCAGTCACTGCGCTATGCGCCGCCAACACGGCCTTTGGACCATCACGCCAACGAGTCCGTCGACAAGCCCGCGCCGCGTAGAGTATAGACCCCCACGAATAACGCCGCGATCGCCATCAGCGCTACTACAGCACGATCGTCTGCCGCATCGAGCCCCGAATCGACACGACATGATCTTTTTTTTGACCTCACTCAGGCTCCGTTACGTCTTCCTGTAGCTGCGACGTGCCGAAGAGACGGGCCACATTTTAGGGGCTCAGCGCCGGACTGTCGCAAACCTACTTTTGATGAGGACCAGGTATGATGAGACATGTCTGTACAGGAGAGCAGAAGCGGCAAAACTCAGCCGTGAGCACCACATGGAGCATCAACCGCCGAGTCGATCTTGCAGTACTCTGGGCAATCCGGCTACGAGCTTGCGGTTGTCCCTTCACATCGATCGCAAAGCACTGGAAAACGGGATGTACCAACATTGTTACCATACTGATCGCGCAAGTCCCGTGCCATAGAGTTTGATATCTCATCGCGGGGAAGTAGCACGCCATCGGCACTACTGCACAGCCTTGCTGCAGCTGCGCGGCAAACAACACTTCCAGCAACGCCCTCGGCCACCAGCATTCGTCGTCATTGGACACAAATCATGGCCGTAGGCACTGCAGCGTGGGCAGAGCATCGAAATCGTCAAATCTTCGCAAAGCTCGTCAGACGTGCCGCCAATGATGAGCTGCTCAAACCCATCTGCGCAACACCAAGACTTCCGTAGGTCCAGATTTTTCCCTCATATTTCGCTCCTGTTCCCAGACTTGCAAGCATCCATTCGCTTCATCCTGCATCTGTAGCGTATTCACGCACCTGGTAGCTGGTCTCCGCAGCTGCACCTTATTACCATCGTGGTGGATCCTTTGTTCGTTCGACTCTTCCCGATCACATTGCCACAGATACAATGCCTTCTACCTATACCTCCTCGCCTTTCGTCTCCCTCCGCCCAGATTCAGAATGTGGGCGGACCAGAGCACAGGCTGGCAGGAGCTTCAGTAGCTTGAGCGGGCACGCCACCCCGAACGGCCACGGAAATGGTGCCAACGGTCACTCCAATGGCTACTCAAACGGCTACTCCAATGCCAACGGCACTCGATCACCAGCCGCAGCTGCACAGGATGAGTTCTTGCGACTAGATGCTCCTCAACAAGACCTTCTCCTCCTTCACGGGCCACGCCAAAAGTATAAACTCGAAAAGAGCAGCACTATACCAGAGCTACAAGGTGAACGCGAAATCCTGATCCAGGTTCTTGCCATTGGCTTAAATCCGGTCGATTGGAAAGGAGCAGACTACGGCTTCAGCCAGCCTAGCTATCCTTGGGTCAATGGTCGCGATTTTGCCGGTATTGTCGTCCGAGCACCACGAAACAACAGCCGAATTCAGCAAGGCGACGTCGTGTTTGGCCCCTCGACTGATTACCGCGACGTGAGGAAAGCCGCATATCAAGAGTACGTGGTTACAACAGACTACAATGTGACGAGGATACCACAAGGCGTGAGCGTCAAGGAGGGGGCAGCTCTCGGCGTGGCATACGTCGCTGCAATCACTGCACTGGGTGTGAGCTTCGGACTCGACCTCTCCAATCTCAGAAACGCCCCGCGAGGTCCCGATCTCCTCCAGCTCACACGTCAGCTCGATCCTCGCAACGTTCCAGACGACATCCGCGATGAGATCTTCTCGGGAATCCCCATTCATGAACGACCACAGCCTGGCGAGTGGCTTGCGATTTGGGGTGCCAACAGCATGACTGGACAGTTGGCATTGCAGATCGCAAAGCACGCTGGACTCAAGGTCGCTTGCATTGCAGATTTGGCCCATGGAGGGCAGAGGCTTTCCGCTCTCGGTGCGGACTTTATGGTTGACAAGTACGACGACAAGCGAGCAGTCGACATCTTGAAGGCCGTTACTGGAGGCAAGCTGCGGTTTGGCATCGACTGCAATGGCAAAGACTCTGCAACTTCATTGCAGGACGCGCTCACACAATCTGATACTGGCTTGCGATCACACTTACTGGGCCTGAACGGTCTGCCAAAGTCTGTGGGGAGAGGCGTCGTCCATCACAAACTCGCCATCAAGATCTTCCACGAGGCCCCTGCCGTGGGCGAGGCCATTTCCGTGTGGCTGGAGGATCTGCTCGTGCACAAGGCCCTCCAGTTGCCTGAGGTCGAAATTGCCCAGGGTGGCCTCGCTGGCATCAACGACGCCCTGGACCGCATGCGCACGGGAAAGATTGGCGGCAGACGTGTTGTTGTGCCCGTTGGAGAGGATGGCAAATCCGCGCCAGGCACGCCCATCAGCAACGGTGCTGTTCCCAATGGCATCGCCGCAACAGCTACTGAGCACCAATCACTCGAGTATGCAGATTCTCTGAATTCCGATCCCGACCGCGTCCGATTCGCGTACTGGGTGCCAAATGTGTCTGGCGGTCTCGTCATCTCGAAAATCAAGCAAAACACCCACTGGGGTCTGAAGTCGAACGTCAAATACGCCAAAACCGCCGAACGCGTCGGATTCGAGTATGCCCTCTCGCAGATTCGCTTCATGGCTGGCTATGGTGCAGAGTACCAACACGAACCAGTTTCCATGTCTCAGGCTCTACTTCACGAAACACAGAGGCTGAAGCTCATCATCGCACTTTTGCCCGGACCTTGGAATCCGGCTGTTGCCTCCAAGATCATCGCCTCTATTGACCAATACAGCGAAGGTCGAGCTTGCGTTAATATTGTTTCCGGTTGGTTCAAGGCAGAGGTAAGTAGTACGTGCGACCCTGTTCCTGTCGCAGCTGATTGATCCTCCCGCAGTTTACAGCCATTGGCCAATGGTGGCTCGACCACGCCGAACGATACCGTCGCTCCAACGAGTTCATTCGATGTCTGAAGGGCATCTGGACCAATGACAAATTCACCTTCAAAGGAGACTTCTACCAGTTCCACGATTTCCCGCTGAAGCCAAAGCCGCTCAACTTGCCAGGACGCCCACATCCTGAGATCTTTCAGGGTGGCAACTCCGACGATGCAAAAGAAAATGCAGGCAGTGTCTCAGACTACTATTTCATGAACGGCAACACGCTGGAAGGCTTCCAGGCACAGATCGGCGACGTCAAAGAGCGAGCCAAAAAGCACAACCGCGAAGGGCAAGTCGGCTTTGCATTAAACGCCTTCGTCATTTGCAGGGACACCGAAGAGGAAGCCATTCGCGTCTTGCAAGAAATTCAAGGCAAAGCCGATCCTGAAGCTGTCGAGGGTTTCAGACAACAAGTGCAGAACGCAGGTGCGTCGACTGGCAACAAGTCAGGCATGTGGGCAAACAGCAAGTTTGAAGATTTGGTGCAGTATAATGATGGTTTCAAGACCAAACTGATTGGCACAAAGGAGCAAATTGCCGACCGCATTGTACTATTGAAGAGTTTGGGTGTCAACATCATACTGACTGCTTTCCTGCACTACGACGAGGAAATTGAGCAGTTCGGTCGTGAGGTGCTGCCTCTGGTTAGAGAATTGGAGAGGCAAGGCCGTGGCAAAGATACGGAGGACGAGATCAGGAGGACGGGAGACGTATACAGGGCGAAGGAGAAGAAGTAAGCGGGATCATTCTCCTTCTTCTGTTGATGTTGCGGTGTCTTGTATCTGGCTCGCAGTGCTCGCCCGCTCCGAGAAAGTTATTTTTCTTTCGCTTGGAGATGTAGTCTAATTTGGTGCGATTCAGTAGTTCTTCGAATGCGGAATATGTGCCGACGCAGCCTGTGCAACCTCCGCCGATAGAAGGCTTGCAAGTGGCAGCGAACACCAAAGCGGTGGGTGCTCCTACTGATCAGATGCTACGATACAAAAGCGTGGAGTCATCTTCTGTGACCGTTGCGAGAGCTCAGTCTCCAGAACCCGTGGCACAAACACTGGAGCAGCCGGCCATCCCCCTTATGCGAGATCACGTCAAATCAAATACTGAATACCATGAAGTGGAATCGGAAGCACATGGCCAGGAACTCTGGACTGCAATCGAAGCTGTTCGTGAACCAGAACATTTTTACGGACCTGGGCAAGATCAAGACATGTCAGATGATTTAGAGCTCGGCTTTCAGATCTCAGAACCAGCGGAAATCCCGGAAGACTTTGTCCATGAAGCTTCTACAAATTCCAAACGACCTCCTCCTGAAGTCTTCACAGCCGAAACCACTGTCGACGAGTATTCATTTGGTCAGGCGCTACCTAAAATCCCGAGCAATTCCAGCGCTGGAGCTTTCAGAATCTTGGACGGAAACATCGACTCAAGAGTCAATTCTCCTGTCGGGAGTATCAACGAGGATAATGACTATGGCGAGGAAGAGCAGGTTGAGAGTCAGGATGGTGACTACGTCTCTGCTGCACATGCAGCTTCCGATTCAAAATCCGACCCTGCGCTCAACAGCTTGGAAGAGGATATCGAAGAGGACGTGAAGAGCACGGTGCGAGAGCCTGAAGTCCACGTCAAGCAAAATGATGCTCCTGCAACCGAGCCAGTAGGAACCCTAGAAGACACAGGAAAGACAAAGAAAGATCTCAAAGAACGCCCTATGTCACCGAATCAGAGAATCACAGGCCTCAATACCAGAAGCTTACAGTCACCGAGTGAAAGACCCTCCAGCCCAAGGAGTAAGACCGAGAGGTACAACGATAAGCATGGACTACTACGTAGAATGAGGAACAGTCTGAAGAAGAGTAATCGTGAGGCTTGAATGCGACATGCCGCTCTTTTGCTGCTACATCTAGAAGTATGCCGCATGAGTTTCAGCCACTGCAGTTGAATTAACGGCCTCTTTTGTTACTGGCATTCTCGACTGCTTTGTTACTACAGAGCTGTTGGCATGACAGAGTCAGCCATGTGGCACTTCTTTGTCCGTCTTAAATTAATGTCTATTCTTGGCGAATAATGCGGCGTTCGTATATCACAACATGGCGTACTCGTGGCAGCAATGCTCTGCGTTCCACACGATTCATTTTCTCTAGTCTTTCCCCTTTTCGTATATTCATCCCACGAGGCCTGGTGCCCGTACATGCTCGACATTGACGATCGATATATTCACTCTTTAGGAACACATTCCATCCACGAAAGACATCCAAACTATAAACAGCCCATCGCCGATTAAAGGGACATTTTCCTAAAATGCGTGCATCGAATCTACTTTGCTTTCTCCCAGGACTCTTGAAGACATCATATGCAGCCCCCACAGACACTTATTCCTCGATAAGCACTCGCAATGCCGAGGACACATTCAAGATCCATGTCTACAACAATTGTCCGTGGACGAAACAATTCGCACTCTACCAAATCACTTCTTCCTTCGGCATGAAAGAGATGTCGAAGCCACTCAACATCGCCTCCAAACAATCTTCAATCATCGATGCTCCCTACAAAGCTCTTGGTATGCGCCTCTCTGGCCACGCCGAGTGGGGAACCGGCGGGCAGTGGAAAGCCCAAGCACTTTTCGAATTCGGCTACGCAGCTATGGAGTATGGCGGAGCTTCGCTGGCTGGCACGGCATACGATGCTTCAGTCATGAAGGGCTCAGACGCGGACATAGGAGTCGGCATCTATCCTATTCCTAACGGAAAGGGCAGTAAGACTTGTGAGAGCAAGACTTGCTTTCCGTGGAATTGTCCTGCAGATCAGGGATGGACGGACCCAGATCAGATCAACATTGGAAGTCCCGCGGACACGGTCTGTTATAAAGGCAAGACGGACTTCAAGGTTGTATTCTGCCCTTGAGAGTATATTAGGCAGGTGCGGGCTAGTGAGGACGTGAAATCTCATCAGTACGCAAATTTCAATCAACGTTGACTTCCCTAGATGGGAGGAACGTCTGAGGTCTCTGACTCCCTATTTGTCTTCAGAAAACATTATTAACCTGAGTCCCCTGGCCCTGTCCCGCTGTATCCTTTCAGACTCTCGCATGGTACGTTATTCTTCTCTATGAAAGCGTTACCCATCCTGTAGCCCCATGCGTTCAACGTTATTTTCTGTGGATAGTACGGCGGCTCAACCTTGAGCTTTCCTTTGACCTTCACCGGTGAAAACTGTCCCTGCGTGACAGTTGTATTGTAGAGCGTGATGTAGTTGTCACAGACTGGTAGGCCTGAGGCAAACGACGGCTGATTTGTGATATTGACGAATAGCTTTTGTGTGTACGGAAGGCTCGCCACCGACTTGAAATGGGAGTCAAATGTCGGTTCCGAGCCAAGAAGTTTCGACTTTGGCACTGCGTAGCCCGAGAGGTATGTATAGCCCTTTCCGTTGTCTGCATATCCGTCGCATGGAGGATCGAAGGTGGCAGGAATTGTTGTGCCGTAGGCAGAAGAGCCAGCAATTGCGACTGGGTTAGATGCACTGACCAGCTGTGGTGCTGTATATCGGAAGCAAGAATACCCATCATTCAGTCTGTCCACGAAGGGAAAGCGAAGTGCCATGCGCTACATACTCGTCAATAAAGAGCTGCTTAATGAGCATAAACGCTGATAGCTCACCTGAAAGTCTGGGATTTTAATCCCGACACTCTGCACGTCGTGATCTAGTAGGCCCTCGAATTCTGCAGGATACATGTCCCTGGGGAATCCGGGAATGAGCTTCTCGTACGCCTCTCGAAGAATGTCATATTGGGCCGGAATGATGCTTCGAGCTACGTCGTATGGTATCGGGACGATGGCCGATGTGCCATTGATGGTTCCAGTAACCTCTGTCGGGCGGTCTTTGGCAATAGGATTTGGCTGTGATTGAGTCTTGCAGAGTGGACTGGGATGAGCCGTTGTGGGCGTCAACGCTGTGGAGGCGATCAAAAGTGCTCTCAGCAGTACAGCCATGCTGGCGGTGGGTTGGTCGTGAGTACGGTCGCGGCTGTAGCGTTTTGAAACCAGTCAAGGGGTGCTAGAAGACCCATTTTGCTCGCACTCGCATCAGCGCCGATATTGAGTTTCACATCGCGTCAGTGGCAAATTCAGACGGCCCATGGTACCACCAATCCGCTTACATTAGAATGCTGAGATGCACGTGAGATGTGATGCGGGAGAAATTTCAGACACATTCTCTGAGGCAATGCGACATGCCAGCACTGAGCCACATGTCAGTAAATTAGAGAAAATACGTGTATCGGATTGGGAATCTGCGCCGCGTCCTTCTTGGGGCCTAAGGTATAGTAATGAGACTTTCAGTGGGTAGTCGAGCCAACGATTGCTCTCCATGAGACTACAGCCTAATCACGTTACGCCTTGACAGGTTGTCTCCAGTATCGCCTGATCAAGACTTCGATTATGTTCTGGCAGACATCGACGCGTTCCCGGAAGAAGCATCTACTTGCTTGGCGTCCACGCCCCGTTACGGAAGGTAACTCTAGTTGGTCAAATTGTGTTTGATGTCAAAGGAAAAGTCCTCTTAGAGCTGTTTGCGCATACCTTGGCCTGCCTTCATTTGTGGCGCGCTGACCACAGACTGAGTAATCATATTCGCTTAACAGTGATACACTATATCTCTTCAGCGAGGTCCGTTGGCCCAATGGTAAGGCGTCTGACTACGACTCCTCGTCATCAGGAGATTCTGGGTTCGATCCCCAGGCGGACCTTTTGTTGGAGTCACAAGTGCTTTTGACGTACAAGTACAGAATCTCAACTTTTAAAGGCGTGGTGATTTTCTCCATGGAGCTGTTGCGTTATTTTTGCAACCTCCATTCCACCTAGCAGCTTAGTCTGTGTTGGCGCCATCGCGACAGACTGCGTGATCATTCTGCTAGCAAGCCATGTAGACTCCATAAGGTGGTGAAATGGCGTGTACCAAACAGGGTTTCCAGAACGATGATGCGAGTCATTAGAAACTTCCCTCTGCTCAGCCCGGCCTACAGCCAATTCCGGTATTGGTTATGACATAATGACACAGGAGATGGAAACTTTCCAACATGTCCACGGTCGAGGCCAAGATCACATGTAGTTTTGTCATTGAGCTAAATTAGATCGATGTGGCAGAGTTGAGATGTGTTGATAGCTCGCCTTACGAAATGTCGGGCTCATCTATTCTTCACCGGACACTGCCTACAACTTGCAAGCATGTGTGTTAGAATTGAGGGCCGGAGGGAATGACCGGCGAAGTCCCAACTAGTGTCCGTTCCGCGAAGCCACCTTCTCATCCACCCTCTTCTCGTCTGCGCAAGGAACGTCATTCCATGGAAGGCCCTTGCGCAAATGCTTCTTGAGTTCTTCGCTAAGTATTGCCAAACCGTACGTATAGCTGGCATTCGACCAGCCAAACCTAACGTGGAAGATTAGCACGCAAGTTAGCACGCAGGATGACATGCAAGACCTACCCCTCCAGCGGTACTCCGATGAAATCAACGCCCTGATTTCCATATTCCACAACTTCATCCGTACCCAGTTTCCATCTCGTCACATCGTACCATTCTGTGATCATGCCGTTCTTATCTACAGCAATCCGAGTGAGTAAGAATAGCCACTTGTATGCTAGCCTCTGTGCGGTGTCTTTGTAACCATATCGAATCAACCCATCCCACAGCAGCATCTGATGTGGTGCCCATCCGAACGGATAATCCCACTGCCGCTGTCTCAATGAAGGGCCGCTGCCATCTTTTTCGACTGGTTGCTTTCTCGTCGAGACTACGCCGCCGACCTCTTCAAATTTGGGCAAAGCTTCAGATACGAGCTTCTCTGCTTGTTCCTGGCCCGCAAGGCCAGACCACAAAGCCCAGAACGTCGTGGCCGACTCATAGCGAGTCTGTTGCTTTTGTGCAGTGTTATAGTCGCGGAACATGCTCGAGCTGGCATCCCAGCAAAGTTTATTCACGGTGTCTTTGCGCATGCTAGCTTTGTATGTCCAGTAGTCGGAGGTGTTCGCCAGACCCGGCCCATAGCCTTCGGGAATCGACAGGTCGTCGTTGAAGATGTTGTTGATCGCCCAGGCGATGTCCGTTTCGTACTTGTAGAGCAAGCATTGCAGGTCGATGGTTGCCAAGTCTGCTGCTTGTCCTTCGACACGATAACTACAGTCAGAGTTAGCCTGGTATAATTTCGAGAGAATGCCGTAGTTTACGAAGTATCGTGTCCGGATTCTCGGACAGCGGCGTCATGCAAGAAGAAATCGTCTAATTCCGGGTCGCGGACCAGGCCACTATTGTATGCAATGTCCAGCTCGCTGATTGTGAGACCGTATTTTGCAGCATACTTTTCGAGCAGCCAGTCGAAATGGCCAGGCTCAACTTCTGGAGGAATGCCATGCTTGGTTGGTCTATACCGTGAAAGACCAGAAACGTAATCCAAACGAGGTTCGGACATCCAGACATTGTGATATTCTTTGATAGCAGCCAATATGCCTCTTTGCAGGAACTCGTCTGCTCGCGAAGGGGCATGCTCTAGCATACGTTTGTAAGTTCTCAACACGAGGTCGGTGAGGAACGGGGGCTGTGACCGTCCGAGGTAATAAGAGCGATTGGCGTTCAGCACACATCCGTAGTGCTCTATCTGAAAAATCATCTGTTGCACAATGTCTTCGACAATGTCCAGCTGCCCAGCTTCCAGGAGTCCTATGGCAGCGAAGTGGCTGTCCTATGCAAAGTCAGAGAACTTGCGGGAAGGGGTCATTTGTGTCTGCAGCACAAACCCAGTAGTAGAATTCGTTGAAGCGGCCACCTGGCACAACATACTTGAGACCCCGCGGCTTGCCTTCCTGATACCTCAATCCCAGAGCAAGAATTCCGGGTCTCTTGCGAATTTTGAGCATATCGGCGTTTTCGCTTACTGGCGGTAACTGATTGACCTCCAAATTCAGTGCAGGATACTGCAAGGCCAACTTTTGATAGTATCGGAATTGGCCTCCCAAGGCGTGCGGAACGTATATGCGAGGTCGTGGATCGTCTCCGTAGTCCTTGGGGTCGTTGGCAACGACGTGGATCAAGGTCTCGTCCATTTGGCGAGTGAGTGAAGACCAGAATGTGCTGTTGATCCGCCGACTAATGCGATCCACCGGATTTTCAGCAATCAATGAGCCTTGGATATTGCATTGAGTCTGCCCGGCACTGTAGGCTAGGGTCAATTCTTGAAGCAAGTTTGACAGGTAGTAAGTGCCTTCGACGTCCATGTCATGGCCATGGTCTATCGTACGAATGCGGAAAGACTTGCATTTGTTTAGCGGGCGGAGCGTGTCATGATATTACGAGCAATACCTTGGGACCTTTGTCGTCGGCCGTGATCTTGCCATCGCCATTGGTGTCTTCTTGAGCAAGCAGAACCTTTCTCAGGCTATTGACATCGACTCGAAATGTCCTCGATCTCAAGGCATCCCCTTCTACTGCGTGTGAGTGAGGATCATCAAATCGCTGATCCCGTAGTACTTACCGCAGTCCCACGAATTCGCTCTTGCCGGCTGGGACTAGATTAGCATCCGACGTAGATGACAGGCGCCCACAACGTACATGATTGGTCATGCCGAAAAAACGCTTCTATAAAGCGGCGTGATCAGACAGTGGTGGCCAAGAAGTGCTTGAAGTCGCACAAGATGCCTTTTTGTCCAGCGAAAGGCCGCGAGGCATAGATACAGTAGGTCGGTGCGACAACGCATCATTGTGATTTCGCGTCCGAATGCATGCACCCAACGTTACGGCAGAACCAAGAGCGTCTCTTAGATCATACGGCATGCTTGCGGAATAGCTTCGGCTGCATGTCTTCACCGGTCGCCAGTTCCCGAGTCGTGTGAGATGCTTTCTCGGTCCAATGGCATCTCCTCAAGTCGAGATTAAAGTTTGACAATCCTGCAAAGGGGCGACAGCTCTCGACTTTGCAGATGCAGATTAGGCGAGTGCAGCCTTCCGTGATCAACAGACCATCATTGGCCCTCGTTTGACTGTGATCATGAGCGTTTGTTGGCAAATTGCTAGTAGCGCGGCGGAGGCAGGTGAAACAGCCGGTTTCTACCTCAAACGTTGATTCCAGTACAAAAGGATAGAGCAGCAGTGCATGCTTGGGGAGGGACGCTGCTGCTGCAAGACCAGGAGTGTCGAGCCACACGACTGCCAATCACATCGCCAACATCAGGCGTGATCAAGGAGCCCCCAGTTGTGCCAGCAGGGATAGGTATCTTCAGCACATCGGGTTGCCGTTTCGGCTGCAGGCTGCAAGGCTACAAATGCAAATGCAAATCGCCTGCAAGAGGAGGGAGCTATCGCGAACAAGGTGTGCCTCGACAAACTAGATTCAGAGCTCTCAGAGCACTCCCACGAGGAGTCATCTCCGCGTGGCGGTCATCGGTGATATGTGCGGGCAAGGCGTCAGGCTGAGAGGATTGAAGGAGCGTTGCCAGCGGATCTGTCAGCGGAAGAGAAATCACCAGGCGCCAAATGGAATGCATCGCGGATGGCATGAGGTGCGGAGCAGCGTGGTCCAGTCCAAGTCCGATTGAACCGAATGAGGCCCCCGAAGGAACGGGAATGGCGTGGTCGATTTTCACTTTCCGGCCTTGGCATGCAGGCGACTGGTTGCCTTCTTCATCTGCACCTCTCGGCCTGCCTGACCACATCCATCAGCCTCAGCCTTTCGACGACATTTCCTCCGCCAGCTTGTCCGTCATTCATGCTGCGCTGCTCCTGCACGATTGGGTCTGCACGCCCGGCTGTCGATGGACGTGGATCACCACTGGGCGACTGGTGTAGAGACGAGATAATCAAGCTCTCTCAGTGCCGATAGCCGCAACACTGCGTCTCATGGCTTTGGGGACACTCTTTGCTCTTTGCGAGTGCGGCATTGCCCACGCCCCATGGCTGGCACCGCCTGACGATTCCCAGCCTGGAGGCTTCGTTACACAGCCTCCTGGCGTATGATGGCAAGCAGGAGTTGTTTGCCGATCCCGTGAGCTCATATATGTATTCCAGTCTTGCAGTACCGCAAATGCACGTCTGCAAGCATTCACCATGCACTAAAGTTTGGTCGTGTCTATCGCTTTAATAGACTATGACGAGCTCTACCGCATCGACCGTCACGAGCGCCTCCTGCCAGCACATCCCGCCCCCGCCTCCTCCAGAGCCAAAGGACGGATTGCGCCCGTCGAAACGGCCTACTCCGGCTCAACGTGCTAAAGCATCTAGTGTTCATAGCACGTCGGAATCTGCAGAACCGGACTCCGGCTTGAAGAGCTTTCGAGCCTGGTCATCCTCTGCACAATATGTTCTCGAAAGCTTCATTGCCAAACCGAGCGACCAGACTGGACCGAAACAACCTTCAGTGGAAGCCCGTGAAATACAAAAGGCCCGTAAACGAGATCGAAATGCGCTCCAAATTGTGAAAGATTACAAGACTAAGCAAGAGAAGAGGAGACTTCCGAGCTCAATCGGTCAATGGACGCACGCATCACGAGGGTTTCCAATGCAGACCAGTCTCGTCGGCGTAGCACAACGTGCTTTTCCCGCGCGCATGCAGCGTCCAGTGTTGGTCTGCGACGTCTACGACGACCATGGTCGGCTCTTCCAAGGCACCCTAGGCAACATCGAGAGCTGTAGGTGTTCTTCGCGTGTGTACCCAAAAGAGTTGTTCACGGCTTCCAGATTGGAAAGACAAGCCGGATGGCGTCAAGATCAGGTGGATGTATGTTCATTGAACCAAGTGATGATCGTGATCTCTACTAAATCAGAATTGTGCGACAGCCATGCACCACTCGGCGCAGGACTGATACATTCTGTACGTATTTCCACTGCCTCGAACATATACCTTGTCCTGATGCGATTCACAGTCAATCGAAGATATGTTCCGTCACGACGACGTACCAGGATGCTCATTCCCGCATGCTGGTGGGGTGAACTTCCCGTTCCTCGAAATTGACTTGGTGCACTTCCGCGAGAGGGCAGAGCTTTCTCACCAACGAGATGTCTACAATACTCTATGCAGCGAGTCCAAACTGCGGGAGAAGCTGAGCTTGAACTGCCTCGATGGGGACCGGAACGCGACATTTGCCGACGATCTTAGTTGGCGCGAGCGCCACCGCGCAGAAGCCCGGGACTTCTGGATCTTGTCCACCCCCGATGTGCCACTCGAACTTTCTGAGCATTTGGCTTTCCATAATCACGACGGACCAAAGCGCCCAGTTGGACTGGCAGGTCCGATGGACGCTTCCGTCTTGTCCAGACAATGTGAACAGTTCCGAGACGCGCAACTGGTGGTGGCACCATTCCGCTGCTTCCATCGCCAAAACGGTCAGTCACGGCATGTAGAATTGAGATTATTGCTGACGACCCGGATAGGCATGCTTTTAACCATGTCAGCTGCCACGGGTGTCGATCAGCTTCACAAAAGTTTCCAGGTCGACATCAAGGAGCCTTTGGAACACCGTCTGCTCAATCGAGACGCATCAGTAGTCGGCAACATGATGCACTGGCTGCGGGATCGAGGCGCTATCGGGTGGCACGATACTTCGGTCGAGTGGTTCATGGTGTACCTCGTCACCGAAATTGCCATTGCGCCGACCAACATCACCAGCGGACGTGCAGCGATATCTGTGCTGTCAGCCCTACAAGGCGCTGTCCTCGATTTGGTATGATAACACAATCATAACGCAGAACCTGGCTGACCAGTAGCAGAAAGACCAACGCCACGACGAGTGGAATCGGGACGAGACGCCGCAGTTGGTCAAGGATTACATCACCTGCATCGACAGTTCGAAGCTACTATCGCTCTCCTACCAGCGCAAGCTCTTGTTCTTTGATCGACTTACTGAAGATTTGAAATTGCACCAAAGAGAGGACGCACATAATGCGATGGACCACACAGGCCGCCTGCACGAACCTATGTATAAGCGTCGGACCAGCTTTGTCCGAAACCAAGATGCCAACACTTCTCTTGAACGCGTGGAATGGGCAACTTCAGTCATCCGCGATGAGAAAGCTGCCGTGGACTTTTTGTCTCAGGATGTCAACCAGGCCTTGGAAGCTCTCTTTCAACTGCGCACCATCGAACAGAATGAACGAACCATCACCACCGACCTCCAAAACAAAGCTTTTTTCATCTTTGCCACGGTCACTGTGGTCTTCCTGCCAGTTTCTGTCTTCACGTCCTACTTTGGGATGAACCTCGTTGATGTTCGCGATACAAATTGGACGCAACGGGAGTTCTGGAAGCCCCTCGGAGCAGCGGCTGTAGCTATCGTTTCAGTGATTGCCATCATCGTCACAAATTATCACAGTTTGTACAAGTGGCTGAGAAGAGGAGGATTGAACAAGCTTCTTGGGCGAGAGCCATCGACACGAATCAATAGCATGGCATGAGGATTCATCGACTTCTCCTTTTAGCGGCTTGCATGGGACACTGTTTACTACTTATTGCATGCACATGTCTCGATCGCAAAACAGATTCCAGGTACGAATTCGTCAACCGAAAGCACTCGATAGGAATAACACGCCATTCTAATGCGTCGCTATTCTTCTCTAGGAATAATCTTGGCGTATAGTGATCTTGAACGCGATTTGCTGTCTTACAAGTCCGCTTGGATGTTGCTGGTTCGAACCTATGGCCGAACATTCGGTCATTAATATGACGGCATGAGATGTCATCCAATTGAGAGCTCGATCTTCCCAAGTGAAACGACTGCTGCGCAGCTGCCACGATTTGGCACGTGGCCGACGAGAATGTCGGAAGCTGTCTCCGCATCCAAGTCCTCCCCATGGGGAGAGTTCCCAAATGCCATGCCTTGGCGTTGATAGCGCACTTGGCCGCAGCTTTTGCAACCAGCGGCGCTCCTTCTCCACCTCCCGTATGCCCTGAAGCTGCTCTTGGCTAGTCTCAAGCTTCTGTCCTCAATAACGTGCCCTTGCGGCAGAGCTACGCCGTCAGAACACGACATCGGATCATGGGAGCCGGTCATGTTCGTTGTAGAATTGTTCCGAATCCGAAGTCTTCTCGCTACATTTTTTTCAAAGTAAGGTATGATGCTCGAGCAAGGGCTGTCGTGTTCACACCCACTACTATCAGTCTCAATCGAACATCCCCAAGATGGCAGGTGGCTCCTTATTCTTGAGCAACGATGCGAAAAAAGACCCCAGCGAAATCTTCAATCGTCGGCTGCTCTACCTCCTTGTGGCTGTGGCATGGGCGGGCATGTTCTATGGTTTCGATCAAGGCAACATCGGCGGTATTATGGAGCTTCCTTCATTCGAACGGTCCTTCGGTCTGGTGGACGATACTCAGCAGCAGCGCGACGATAAGAAAGGCACCATTGCAGCCATGCTCGCGGCGGGCGGGTCCCTCGGCGCTTTGATGGCTGCTCCAACTTCTGATTACCTGGGACGAAAGTGGTCGGTCCTCACTTACGGGCTTGTTTTCATGGTCGGAGCTTCACTACAGATGGTACCAAACTTTGATGTTTTGCTTGCTGGAAGATTCGTTGGTGGCTTGGGTGTAGGTGCATGCTCCATGCTCACACCTCAATTCCTTTCGGAGAATGCTCCTAGATCCGTTCGAGGCTCCATGGTATGCACGTATAATTTGTGCATTATCGTTGCACTGATGATTGCCTTTTGGGTCAATTACGGAGTATCGCTGTGGTCTGGACCCAATATCGAATACAACACATCTCAATGGCAGACAGCGATGGCCATTCAGCTCATCCCCGGTGGACTTATGTGCCTGATGGTACCTTTGCTTCTTGAGACGCCGCGGTACCTGATTCGTATTGGGAAGAATGAAAGAGGGTTAGCGAACCTCTGCAAGCTCAGAGGTCTGCCAGCGGAGCATCCCTAAGTTCAGCTCGAGTACAATGAGACATACAATCAAATCGCAGCGGAGCAAGAGATTCATGCTGGTGACAGCTACTGGCAAATTTTGAAGAACATCTTCACAATTCCGAGCAACTTCCAGCGCTTCTTCCTCGCAGTAATGCTCTTCTTGTTCCACAAGCTGACTGGAACTGATTCGCTCAACGTAAGTTACACGATCGGACGACTGAGTCCACCCCGCTGACAATTTTCAGTACTTTGCTCCTCGTATCTTCCAAATCATTGGCGTCAGCGACGGCAACTCGCTTCTCACAACGGGCGTGTATGGTGTTGTCAAGTTCGTGACCACCATTTTCTACGTCGGCTACCTCGTTGAGCACGTCGGACGTCGTCTTCCGCTTATTGTAGGCGCAACCATCCAAGCTTCTTGCATGCTTTACCTAGCCCTCTATGTGAGGTTTGGCCCGGATCCAGAAACAGTCACTGGCGGCACGCCAACCGGAGGTATCGTTGGTATCATTGCTATCTACCTCTACGCTTTCGGGTGGTCATTCGGGCATTCGGTCGCTTGTTATGTGGTTGCTGCAGAGATCTTTCCTGCTCGTATTGTAAGCCACAATGCTGTCGTGTCATTTGAATTATCTGCTGACTGTGACGCAGCGGTCCTTCTGCATGTCTTTCTGCTTTTTCACAAATCGGACAGTGAACTACGGTAAGATCTCGACTATTGATCCATTGGATCAACTGCTGACAATACCACTTAGGCATCACGCGTGCAACATCCAATATGATGACGACGATGGGATGGGGAATCTTCCTGATGTACTCTGTCTTGACTTATCTCGGGGTCGGCTTCGAATGGCTGTGTCTGCCTGAGACAAAGGTAAGTGGACCATCCTTACATCCGACGTGGTCTAAATACAAGTATTAACAATGGTTCAGGGCAGATCCATTAAAGCTATGGACGACTTATTCCAGCATCCTTTGTGGATGATGTGGAAATACGCATATCCAAAAGAAGAAGACAAATTCAGAAGAGATGTACAAGACGCTTTGGCGGACAAAACGATGGGTGTCCAAGAGTCGGATGCCCTCGAGAAGAGCCCAACGGCGAAGATCACAGAACGAGTGGAGAGAGTATAAGGTGCGCAAAGGCCTTCACGATAGACTGTCCGGCTTATCCCCGGGCTGGACTCTATTGCATCTCGTTTTACTACCGCGAAAGCGGCGTGTGGTGGGATCTCCTAGTGGCCACAATGCGTCATTATATCAAGCAGGGGCCTCCAACGAAGACTTTGCTGTCTCTCTTTCGTAAAAGACCTCGGCACTCACTCCACACACAGCTGTTCGTGAGACAGTAGCACTGGGCGATTTCGGTCACTTCGGCGCATTCGCGTGATACCCTTGGTGGACTCAGCTGGCAGGTGCTCCTCTTGGCAACGACGACAGAAATCTAGGCCTTTAATTGAAAGCTGTTTGCGTGGTAATTGATTCTGACAAGTGAATGACTAAGGTGGGATTGTCTGATTCTGTAGATAACTTGCTTCGCCAGTTTCCACGGCGAGAAGCATTTCACCGAAGGCATCATGGGGCGATTCGACCACGACGACGAGTAGCAGCCCTATCCAGTGCTATTCCATCTATCATGGTAAAAGACAGCACAGTAGCATCTGAGATTCCCAAATCTCCCTATGTCAACCAAAGACGTCTGAAAATTCAGACTCCTTGCTGAGGAGGAGTAAGGGGCACGCCAGCAGCCACACCCCTAGCAGAGGCAGGATCCACACATTGCCCATCCCAGCAAAAGTTGACCACGTTGGGCACGTTGACGGGACACTCCTGGTCAAATACGCAGAGACCATCTTTCCTGTTGGCATTTCCGTCCACAGCGTCCTTGCATTGGTTGTTCTCGCCGCAGTAGAAGCCGTTCTGGCAGTCCAAGTCATACCAACATTGGCCCTAGACTGATTAGCTTTCGCAACATTGGCAGAGATTGCTGCGCTTACTTGGGCGATGACCGGAGTCGCAGACAAAGAGGCGATTGCCAGGGCGACGATTTTGCTGAATTGCATTTTGTCTCTTCGTTGAGGCTTGTTGCTTGAGAGCAATCAGTGAGTAGCTCATTGTGGATCATATTGAGGCAGTACTCACAATGATGTTGTACTGTGTGAGGTTGTGATGGTAGTGTTTGCTGGCTGGAACATCAAAAGGCAGAATTCGAGCAGGCTCATATAATTTCCTGCTGAACCTCAGTCTACTTCGTATTCTTGGCATATACACGCATGCAACGGCAGCGGTCATACTGTTTCATGTCTACAATACGGGACTGCTGGACACACTATTACGCAAAGAGAGCATCCTTGCAACGGTGGGCGAGTTGACAGATCGCCATCGACCATGAGCACCAGCAAATACGAGAATATGCTACGCGGTAGACTGGAAGTGTAGGGAAGATACCCACAAATTTCGCGGTCTTGAGACAACGAAGGCTACACCGTCTATTCTACTTCTTGCTGGGGCTTAGACGCTATTTCAAGAATGCTTTACTATTCCATGCCCTTGCCTCGCCTTCATGACGTCGAGACACTATGTAGGGCTGAGCTATTAGTGCATACTATTTCCCTTCCGAACAGATTGCCCCTAAAAGAACTCTCTCCATTGATTGGCCTGCTGTCGGCGAGTTTTAGCTTTTCAGGCCAGGGGTCAGGGGTTTGCACGGGTAAAAATCCAAAATCTCCCGTTTTAGAATGCTATAGAGGATGAAACGGGACTGCGGCCGCACCTTGAAATGAAACCCCTTGTGGTGTTCTAAAATTGACTGTTTTTGTGACACCGCCACACTACAGTGAGACGCGTGTCAAGAGGCTGACTTCTTTGTCGGATCCAGAGCTTCTCGACAAGTAGCAAGCCTATGATGCCCGCTGTGCGGTCAGTAATGAGCAATTTGATAGCCAAAGAAAACTTCACTGGACGGCATTTTTTTATCCTTTCATCCTCTTCGTTTCATCCTTGATCAATGGTTCATTGCTCAAACAGAGTGAGCTCAACTCCCACAAATCATCAGAGAAACGTGGGTGTCTCACATTATTCCCGCACACATTCGGCCTTGGCTCATAGGCTCGAGTGTGTACCGAAGAAATCCCTTGCCGGAGACGGGTGTTGCACGGCTGCGCGAGGGAATCGGAAACGACAGCGCGCCGAGACCTTCCGTCTTCATAGACCTACGACCCGTGCCAACCGAGCCGTCTGATAGACTGATAGCTTCTGTGAGCGCTGCCCGTCGCAACATGCAATCCCTTTTCAGAGACTGGGGAAGAACACATCTCAGATCACGAAACTTGTGGCAACTGTGCAAAATATCCGATCTACAACGAACATGACTGTACTGGAAAAGGGCTGATGGTGGAAGAAAATCAAGAAAGATCAACCCCGTTGTGATGCCAATGTCACTGTCTGTCCCACTGCAAACAGGGCTCTGAGGGTTCGCGAATTCTATCTCCAATGATCAGCTCGTGCGTTGGGAGAAAGAGCGGAAGTTGCAAATATCTCCGAGGGATAGCTGCCGTCTCATGGAGGAAGGAGAAGACCTACAGGAAAAGTTGCATTCCAATCGCGCGACATAGTGTGCCACGCGACCATGTCTATCCAATGTGGCCCGAAACCTCAGTCTGGTGTGACGCATCGGAAGGCTTCCTCCGATGGTAATTCACAACTCGGCTTGCCCGCCGACATTTCAATGGAGCAGAGCTATGAGGACGGTTAGTGGAACACCGACACAGGTAACTACGCCGGTATTAGACGCACCGTAGGCGTTCACTCTAGTAGTCTCCATCAAATCACTTTATTCTGACATCGCTACACATCTCTCAATTGTGAGCTGACTGCACAGAGGTTTGCTCAGAAGCTCCGATATCGCTGCGAATATGCCATACATGCAGGACTCGGCGAACACATCCTCACCCGCTGTACCAGCTGGAGTATGGTGTCCCGTCGTTTCACTGTATAGACCAACACCTCGCCAAGAGATCGACCTTGAAGCAAGCTACATATACTTTTGCCATCTCATCAGAGGCGGCGTGAATGGCCTGGTGCTCCAAGGTTCGACAGCAGAGGCAGCGCTGCTGTCACGCGAAGAAAGAATAGAAATTACACGTACAGCTCGGAGAGCAGCAGTCGATCTTGGGGTTCCAGACTTCCCTTTGGCTGCTGGAATTAGCGGGCAATCCACAAACGAGACGATACGACTAGCAGAAGATGCAGCAGCTGCCGGTGCGGATTTTGGCCTCCTGTTGCCTCCGAGCTATTGGCCCAAGGCCGTTACAAACGATGTGATTATCGACTTCTACCGAGTAGTGGCGGACCATTCTAAAATTCCAATCATTTGCTACAATGTAAGATGCTATCTTCATTGATCCCAACAATGCTGACAGATCCGTGAACAAGTTCCCAGGCGTAACATCAGGCATTGATCTCAGCGTCGACATTCTATCACAATTAGCACCACACCCAAATATCGTTGGTGTAAAACTTACATGCGCGAATGCCGGCAAAGTCACCTCACTTACTGCCAAATTCAAACCTTTCGATTTCGCCGTATTTTCTGGACAGTCGGATTGGCTTCTTCCCTGTTTGATCGGAGGCGGCATCGGCTGTGTGACAGGTATAGGGAACGTATTTCCGAAATCAGTGTCCAAGCTGTACTCGCTTTGGCAAGAAGGCAAGATTGAGGAAGCGAAAGAGCTCCAAGGGAAAGTTGCGCTGGCTGAAGGAGCTTGCAAGAAGGGCCTTGCGGCGACCAAGTTCGGCACAGCATACTTTGCTGGCCCGGTCGCTGGTTTGTCGAATCATGCTTCGTTCAACACGAGGAAGCCTTATCAGCCAGCCGGGAAAGCATTGCAAGAGTCGACAATCGCTACGATGGAACCGCTGGCTGAGCTCGAACGTTCCTTGCCCGATGTCATCTCTCGCCCTTCCAAGCTCAGCACTGGGACAAATGGACATTCCATTGGACAGCAACCAGTCCACAGTCATTTCAAGCTCAATATAGGTGCCCTGATTCCTGCTGTCGGATTCGGAACGTGGAAAGCTGCGCCCGGTGATGCTGCAAAAGCTGTAAGAGAAGCTTTCGCAGCAGGATACCGACATTTCGACTGTGCGCCACTCTACATCAATGAAGCTGAGATCGGCGAAGTGTTCAAGAGCTCTCCGATTTCTCGATCAGAGTTCTTCGTCACAACAAAGCTCTGGTCTTCAGACCACCAGCGGGTACAGCAAGCTCTAGACAAGTCTCTTCGAGATCTCGGACTCGACTACGTTGATCTCTATCTCATGCACTGGCCGGTCACGCTGAGTCCGGACACAGGAGCAGAGTATGGCAAAGAAGATCGAAAAGTGCACGTGGAAGGCTGGGATTTCCGCGACACTTGGAGAGAAATGGAGAAGCTGCTAGACACGGGCAAAGTCCGTGCGATTGGTGTGGCCAACTTCTCTACGGTCAACCTCGAAAAGCTGCTTCAAACAGCGAGGATTGTGCCAGCTGTCAACCAGACTGAAATCCAGCCTCTTCTTCCACAGGGCAAATTACACGCATACTGCTCGTCTAAGGGCATTCATCAAACAGCTTTTGGGCCCCTGGGCGGAACAGGTAGCACGCTGCATGAGGAACCAGTCATCGTTCAGATTGCGAAGAAGAGGGGTGTCGCCACGGGTAATGTGATGCTTTCTTGGGGTATTGCAAAGGGGTGGTCGGTGATTCCAAAGTCTATCAGTCCAAAGAGAATCGCCGCGAATCTGAAGGACAACTTTGTGCCTAGCGAAGAAGAGATGCAAGCGATTGACGAGCTGGCAAGAAAGCAAGGCAAGCGCTTCAATCGACCGGATTGGGGGACCACCATATTCCATGATGATGTCGATACAAATTTGGCGTAGCGAAGGACGTTTCAAGTCGTATAGTGGAATTGAGTGTCCGGAAAAGTCATATCCCCAAATCCTGCGTACAAGAAGTCGTCCGGCAACCCGTTGGCAGCTTGAAGATCAAACACGGTGCCGTGAAAATTGTTGCCGTTGACGTTACTTGCCGCAAAATCTGCCCTGCTTGCGGCAAATTCGGGATTGTTCGCGAACGGACTGTCAGTCAAAATTGATGGAATGTTCAGAGCAGCCGCGCATTCGTCCAACTTCCTTGTCAAACCAGTGGTCATACGCGCGATTGGGTGCGAGGGCAGTGCGGGAGTGCGAGCAAACACTGCGAGCGCCGCGCTAATGCGGCGTAGCTCTTCTTCGGCGTTGATCCCGAGCTGTTGGCCGTATTTCAAGCAAATCCCCATCAGAAATTGCCCAGCGAAGGATATCATGATATGAAAGTAGGCTGGCATGCCCAGAATATGGTTGCGGAAAGACTCGTCTTCTGCTATCATTGTGAAGATGGTGATTGCAGCGTCGCGTGCGGTGGCCGCGGCGTTGAGAAAATATGTTGGGATAGGATCGTTTTCGATACCACGAAACACATGGTGACCCAGGTAGAGCTTAGCAAACTGCCAGTGGACGGTCAGACCAGACAGCGGAAAGGATCCAATGTGATCATCAGGCTCTAAAATTCCTCGTCAGTGGGCTGTGCGAACGAAGCTGCTGAAGTGTGTAGATACGAACCGAAAAGGGAAGACCATCTGGCGTACCAGGCATCCAGTTCTCGAGCAAAGTGTGCTAATTGCACAGTCAAGGTCCTTGACACTGGTTTAATGGATTCGCTACCAAAGACATCTCTGACCTGACCCATGGTCACCAGTAAGGATACTTGAGACATGACTCGAGTATCTTGGGCTGTGACGGGTTCCCCCCCGGCGATGAATAACTCTCTGTTCTCGACGGCTTCCTTTTCCTGGCGTAGAATGCGATCACGATTATGCAGTATTGACAAGTGCTGGTCGCAGATGTAGAGCAGATACCAGAGGCGGACTCTGTCTCTCGTTTCAGTAATGTCAACCACCGATCCCGGTGATGTGGCTGCCAGCAGCGCCGGTTCCGTAAGTCTCAGAAAGTTTCGGTGCAGCTTGAGGTCCTTCGCTCGTCGTATAGCATCGTTTAGCAATATCCTTGATGCATCTGGCAGCCAGAATGCCCCGATACATAATGCTTTGACGAATTCCAAGTCTCGTTTCTCAAACAACGAGGTTGAGATGGTTGCCCTGTACTCCCGATTGCAAACATCGAAAAGACGCTTGCCAGTAGAATCGTGAAATGCAGCAACAGTACACATTGCGGCCAACAGAGCTGGCGATGCTCGTCGAACGTGGTGAACGTCTTTATATGCTCCCGTGACGCCATAGACGAATGGGTCCAGATGCTCTAGATATTTCTTCACCAGCATTTCAGCTTCATCAAGAGAGATCAAGCCTTTGCTAATCATGTCAACTCGTTCGCTCCCTCTTCGACGAGGCCTTTGAGGGCTGTTGATACCCAATGTGGGCTCCTGCGTGCTTGTCAAGTACATATCCATGGGAGCGTGGGCCGTGGAGGGTGATGCTGGCGGCGACAGCTCGCATGTGCCTTCCTGGTCATCATCACCGGGCTTCGCGATGGTACGGGCACTTGCATAATTTTGTTGCTCTGTCGTCAAAGGTGTTGGTAGTTCGAGATCCAGATGTTGGCATATCTTCTCCAGAGTGGCGTGCATGTTTGCTAGGTCTTTGCCCATTAGCCCGACTTGCTTGGCTTCCGCCATTGGATGTCGCTGCGCCGTGTGTAACACACAGGATATGCCTCGCCTTTGACATCGGGAACAAGGTGGCTCTTCGTTGATCATATCGCATTTGATCTTCTGCCTTCTGCATGCGGTGCATGCGGCTGCGAGGCGCTTGCTGGGCTCTGGTGGTCCATCGTCCAGGCTGGTGATCTCACTGTGCTTGCGCTTTGCATTGGACGACATGCTGATGGTTTTCTTGCCTCCATGCAGCGACTCAGCACGGGATCTAATGTCGATGGGCTGGACTGAGATGTTGCGATGTAGCCCTCCGGTCTTGGAAGTGGAGAGAAGTGCGGAGGTGTTCTGCCGAGCTTCAGCCCCACGCCGGTGTATGATTGAGTGCATGTGGAGATTTGAAGGCTGTCTGGTCCTATGCGTTCTGTATGTTTTGAAGTTCTACACTATTTACAATCTCGCGGTCGGCTTCCATTCAATCCAAGGATGGCTCTCTGAACATCGAATCCAAGGCTCTAGCAAAGCTGTGTTCACCATGCCCGGATGTGCCTCATCAATGTCCGTGATGCCACTCAGCTTCATTGACGTCTCGAGCTCATCTTTTACGATATCGACCAAGTGTTCTACCCCCTCTTGCCCGTAGCACAAGCTATACAGCCATGGTCTTCCAATTCCCACAGCCGTAGCACCCAATGCGACGGCTTTGAGAACATCTGTGCCACGGGTGAAGCCGCCGTCGACATAGACCTCTAGCTGCTGAAACACGTTGGGACAAGACTTGTGCATCTCGAGCAGAGTCATCATCGCGGGTTGTGTCGTGTCGAGAGATCTTCCACCATGGTTGCTGAGTAAGATTGCCTCGACACCATATTCAGCTGCTTTGTGCGCATCGCCTGCAGTCTGAATGCCTTTGAGAATAATTGGAAGGCCAGAAACTCGCTTGATCCAGGCGAGATCCTTCCAATTCAGCGACGCATCAATATATTTCGCCATTACTCGCCCCAGTCCTCCGCCTTTTTTGTCATTCGTAGCTACTGCACCACTGATGGCTGCAGCAACATTCTCCGCTGCTATTCGTTCATCTGCTTCGCGCTTGCCCGGCACTGGAGCATCGACAGTGACAACGACAGCCTTGATGCCGAGTTGTCGAGATTGTTGCAGTAATTGCTCGGTCTTATTTCGTTCCGAATTGACGTATAGCTGCAGCCAAAACTGCTGTTCGGATGAGCCTGCGGAAACGATATCGGCGAGAGGATAGGAAGCGTTGCTTGATATCTATGAGCTGTCTGTCAGCAGTCTCCCGGCATAATATAGTCTTTGGTGTAGCATACGATCTGAATTATTCCATGATTGCCACAGGCTCTTGCCACGGCAAGCTCGCCCTCGGGGTGGGCTAATTTTGCCATTGCAGCTGGACTCAAGAAGATCGGCGCAGTGGAATCATGGCCGAGAATGCGTCGCCTGGTGTTGACTTTCGTAACATCACGGAGCACGCGTGGGCGCAGCAACAGTTTCCGATGACACATGAGGTTGGCCTGATGTGAGACTAAGTCGGTCGCTGCGGATGAGTAAAATGCCCATGCTTTTGCCGACAAAGAGGTTCGAGCAACGTCTTCGAAGTCGTGAACGGAGATCAAGCTGTAGAGGTCCGGTTTGCCGCCAGCCTTCGGAACGAGTTGGCTGACCTGTTCCACAGATTGATCCTCTTGCGAGGGAAGTGTGTCCGGATTGACGTCTCCTTTCTTTTGTTCCTCGGAGAGCGCGCTGACAATTCCGGGTGCATGTATCTCGTCGAACGCATTGGTTGCGTCGTTGCCTGCGTATTTCAAAATGACTGCGGGATATCTCAGTGACCTCTTTCCCCTTTCGCTGCTTTGCCATGCACCCACTGTTCGGTCCGCCCGGGTGGTCAAAGGTTGATAAATCATAGACTTTGCCATGCACCATGAGCCAACAATCGCCGGGCTTATTATGCTTGCGCACATCATCGTAGGAGAGCATAGACTTGCTCATGATGGCTGTGAGAAACGAGAACAAGGGGGAAAATGTGCCCGAAGGTGATGTGTTCGGATGGTCGAATACAGATACTGACATACCTCTCTGGCTTTTACATTGTCCTTACATTTTGCTGGTGAGACAGCACGGGGGCTGTCCCAATAGCCGATGTTCGAAGCTCGTCAGTGCAGCGCTGGACACCGCGGTCGAATAGTTGTGCATCTCTGTCGGAGCTTGCAGCAGGCCGGAGGGCTCTCTCCGATGGATCCAGCAGGCGTCGGCAACGCAGCGATGGCGCTCCAGCAGCGATGAGAATCGCAGTGCACGCAGAGCATACGTGATAGCGCCGTGGAAGGATGTAGCAAGACGGCCATAGACGGCGACAATGGGTGATGTTGCAATGACTGTGCAGGAGGAGGTTCGTGCTGTGTCCAAAGCAGACATTTTGGCTCGTCTACCGCCGCCAGCAGCACCGGCGACCTCGAGACGAGTCCCATCTCAGCCTGTGCTCGTTGTCCTCGACGATGATCCTACAGGTACTCAAACCTGCCACAACATCAACGTGCTGACCGTCTGGGACGAGGACACGCTCCGCCAGGAGTTTCAGTCTGATTGCGCTGGCTTCTTCATCCTCACCAATTCTCGTGCGCTACCGCCCATCAAAGCGCGCCAACTCATCCGCGAGATATGTCAGGCCGTCAAGACCGCCGCCGCCAGCGCGGAGAAGGAGTTTGAGGTCGTGTTGAGGGGCGATTCGACATTGCGAGGGCATTTTCCGGACGAGCCCGAGGCTGCAGAGGAAGTGCTGGGCGAAGCAGACGTATGGATTCTTGCCCCATTCTTCGAGCAAGGTGGCCGCTTGACCATTGACGATGTCCATTACGTCGCCAGTCCGGATGGACAGCTCGTTCCCGCCGCGCAGACGCCCTTCACCAGAGACGCAACGTTTGGGTACACGCAGTCCAACCTGCGAGAATACATTGGAGAGAAATCCAAGGGGACGATCGTCCCAGAGCGAATGCACTCGATTTCGCTACACGATCTTCGAGTGGGAGGAGCGGATGCAGTAGAGGCCAAACTCCTCACCGTGGGACGACGCACAGTGGTAATAGTCAATGCTGTCGTCACTGCAGACTTGGACATCTTGGTGCAAGGACTGCAGGAAGCTCGTGCAAAAGGGAAGTCATTCCTCTATCGCACAGGCGCCGCTTTTGTGTCATCACGCCTGGGGATCGAGCAGATTTCGCCCTTGAAGCCCCAAGCGCTCAACATGGACCGGTCACCTTCAGCGCCCGGCGGCCTAATCATAGCGGGGTCTTACGTGCCTAAGACCACCGAGCAGCTGCAGTCTTTGATCCAAGGCCGAGGCTCCGAGCTGGTCAACATAGAGCTCGACGCAGCTCAATTGCTGGGCGGATCTGATTCCGCCTCGGCCGTTGTGCTCGCTGCTGCCAACAAGGCTGGTGATTGTATTGCTCAAGGCAAAGACGTACTTGTAATGACAAGTCGCAAGCTGATCACTGGCCATGATGAACTTTCAAGCTTGAAAATAGGTAATGTTGTCGCAGCGGCTCTTGTGTCATTCCTCCGCTTCTTGATCCCCAGGCCACGATATATCATTGCCAAGGGTGGGATCACCAGTTCCGACGCCGCTACCACAGGTCTCATGTTCAAGCGGGCCAGGATTTGCGGTCAAGCTGCACCGGGCGTGCCTCTCTGGCAGTGTTCCGAGAAGACGTGCAAGTTCCCCGACATCCCGTATGTTGTGTTTCCTGGAAACGTTGGTGAAAGAGATACTCTTCGAGATCTGGTAGCGGATTGGGCGATTCCTCAGCATGCTGAAGATGATTCGCAGCCCATGCAGTATCAAAGACTCGGGAATAGCGGCCTCAAGGTCTCGCGCTTGATACTGGGGTGTATGACGTTCGGTAATTCGGACTGGGAAGGTAGCCCTTGGGTCTTGCCGGAGGAGGAGGCGCTGCCATTGCTGAAGCAAGCGTATGATTCTGGCATCAACACCTGGGAAACTGCGAACACATACTCCAACGGTCAGTCGGAAACTATCATTGGCAAGGCTCTGAAGAAGTACAACATACCACGCAGCAAGGTTGTGATCATGACAAAGCTGTATTACTCGGTCATCGAAGATGAGCCCACTCGGAGGCCTCAGCCAGCACTCAACGATGGACCACTTGTCAATCAAATGGGACTCAGCCGAAAGCACATCTTCGACGCCGTGCAGGACTCTTTGCGTCGGCTCGATACGTCCTACATCGACGTCCTCCAGCTTCATCGTCTCGATGTTAACACAACCTCAGAAGAGATAATGCGCGCCCTACATGATCTGGTGCGGATGGGCAAAGTTCATTACCTTGGCGCCTCAAGCATGTACTGCTGGCAATTCGCCCGCTTGCAATGCACGGCAAAACTGAACAATTGGACTACTTTTACCAGCATGTCTGGACTATATAACCTGCTTTATCGCGAGGAGGAGCGGGAAATGGTACCTTTTTGCCATGCAGAAGGAATAGGACTCATTCCTTGGTCGCCGCTTGCGAGGGGCTTGTTAAGCCGAGCACATTCAGAGCAGACAGAGCGGGGTGCGAAAGACGCAAAGACGAAGAAGTGGTTTCAAGGTGACCAAAATCGAAACATTGTGGGCCGAGTCGAGGCGATGGCTCGAATTAAGAACTGTACCATGTCAAGTCTCGCGCTGGCATGGCTTCTACACAAGGGTGCTTGTCCGATAGTGGGGCTGAATAGCATTGAGCGCATCAAGTCCGCCTCTCAAGCCCTGAGTGTGAGCTTGACAATAGCAGAGATGAAGCATCTTGAAGAGCTATATCAGCCACTGGCCGTGCAGGCTATGTAGAAAGTCATTCGCACAATTTCGAATTTGTTTCACAACCTACCACAACCGAGCCCTTCTACTGGATCCCAAATGTCGATTTCGGACTTGCGTTTTCCGCAGGTCGGAAAGTGCATCCGCGTTAAAGTCGGAAGCAACCTCGCATGCAAAGGGCTTGATCATGCCGGTTCAAAACAACCGGAACGGAGTAACTCGAAGCTCGCTATGGGCCCGCTAATAGTGTACGATTTCGAGCCAGTATGTATGCGACGCATGCATTCGCGAGATCACCAAATCAAGAAAGAAAAATCAGTATTGCTCGTACCGGCCCTCTGCAAGGACTCTTCGAACGTCAATTGAACATACTCAATCCGACAATGGGCAGTATTGACGATAGGCCCATGGTAGACAACATACTGATCACTGGCGCTGGCGGGTTCATCGGACAAGCTCTCGCCTCTTCGCTTCTCAACGACAACGAGATTCGGAAAATCACCTTAACGGATGTTTCTGCGCCAAAGGTTCCAAGTAGAGGCAATGCACATATCGAGATCGAAAGCCTCGCCGCCGACTTGACCAAGCCGGACACTTGCTGGCGACTGATCACTCCCGATGTCACCACGATCTTTCTACTTCATGGTATAATGTCCGGCCAAGCTGAAGTAGATTTGGAACTGGGACTCCGGGTCAACGTCGATTCCATGCGATACATTACAGACGTCATCCGCAAGCAGCAGGAGCAACGCTCAACGCCAATCCGAGTTATCTTCCCCTCCAGTCTCGCCGTCTTTGGACCCTCCAAGGAGAACGAGATTATTACCGAAAGCACCATGCCTTTGCCACAATCATCGTACGGAGCACAGAAGTCCATGACAGAAACGCTTTTGAACGATTTCTCTCGACGGGGAATCCTCGATGCGCGAATTGTTCGTTTACCTACCATCATCGTTCGGCCCGGGAAGCCCAGTGGCGCTGCCTCATCGTTTATCTCGGGCATCATCAGAGAGCCATTGAATGGCGAAGCCAGTGTGCTCCCTGTGAGCAGAGATCTCGAGGCGTGGGTCTGCTCGGCTCGTACTGTAATTCGGAACCTGCTTAAAGCGAAGGACATACCGGAGGCCAAATTTAAAGGAGGCAGTCGCATCGTCAATCTGCCAGGGAGGACAGTCTCGATGCAGGAGATGTTGGAGAGTCTTCGTGTTGTTGGTGGGCAGAAAGCCGTCAATTTGGTGAGAGAGGAGCATGACGAGAAGGTTGCTAGTATCGTAGGGTCGTGGCCGGCGGTCTTTGATACTAACCGAGCAAATGCATTAGGCTTCGAGGAGGATGTAGAATTGGAACAAGCTTTCAGAGATTATGTCGAAGAATTTATGTAGATGATGAATTCGAGCCAGAAAAACATGTACTTGACGCAACGATCATCGCTGCCTGATTTCAAGTTGCATAATATATTCATAAATAGATTCAAAGCGTTGGCTGTGCTGTTGTAGCTGTCTATTGCGACCATCTCAAAGTGAAGCTGTCGTCATATGATCTGTTTACAAGTGATGAACCACGTCTGCGCTCAATTGCACATATTTGATGCCTTGCCTCCAAAACGTAAATGCGATATGCACCACTCCATCCTGACCCAAGACCATACTCGGGTAAATCAACTCCCGGTTCAGCTTCTGTTCACTATTGTTCGTCATACAGTACCCATCACCTTATTCCAAGATCCGGTGCTTCCACGACTTTCCGTCATCGTCACTCCACGCCAGACACAGAGGAGCTCTGGGTGCGCCCCAAAATGCCTCTTTTCCTGCATGTTTGCTTGCTTGATTAGATCGCACATCATTCGCGGCTGCAATGTCATCATACAAGCCTTCTCTTCGTCCTTGTGCATTGAGACGTGACGAGTGATTGTAGGCCGCCAGCACACGTCCTGAGGGTAGAATGTCGAAGCAGATTCCTGCGTTCGGGTTCGGAAGCGATGTGGGTGTTGGTTCGGACCAATCAATGCCGTTGGGAGAAGTTGCTTTATAGACAAAGTCCGCCCATCGACTGCGGAACAAAGCAAGATAACTTCCGTTCTTGAGTTGTTTGATCGCCATGTGTACAGCTCCAAAGCTGTTGGGAACTTTCCTCTCGACCCACGTCTTTCCTTGGTCCTCAGAGACGCGGATGGCAGATATATCATCGTTGCCCACCCATCGCTCGCCTGGCTCTGAACGACATTTGAACGTCGGTACGACCCAGGAGCCATTCTCGAGAACGACAATGGGCTGTCGAATGAAGGTTCCAGATTCTGAAAAGAGCACTTCTGGCTCGCTCCACGAATGCCCTCTATCACTCGAGACTTGTTTCTTGACAAACGCGGAGTCTTGATCGCCGAGATGCTGCGACGTGTATAGTAGCCAAAGCTCTCCAGAGGGGCTCTGGAACAAGACCGGATTCTGCTCACTCCGCGTGGTGTCGAATGTGACCCTCTTGGCTTTGGTCCAGGATGTCGAGTCCGTTGATCGACGAGAGAGATAAATGCTGATATCCGGTTTGCCTTCTTGCGTGCCTCCAAACCAGGCGCAGAGCATCTCGCCGTTGTCTAAGATCAAGAGGTTTGAGGCATGGCATTGTGGTGTTGCCCCCGGGATGAAACATTCTGTATGTTGTATCGGATGGGTCTTTTGTGTTAGAACGAAGTTCTCAAAATCAGGAGCGGGTTCTTCGAAAATTGCGGCCATCTTGATTGTCTATTGATCGAAGTGAAGGTTCTCGTCAATAGATTGTTGCACGCTTGGGTACAGAGGATGGTATTCGTCGCGGACATCAAAACCGACGTTGACCACAATCGATCAATGTACACGACGGCGGGTATGTTCGGCGACGTTGAGCCGGCCAGGGGGACGCGGATTGTCTTGATTGCGCGTCACGGTCCTTGCCGTAGGTACTCGGAACCTCTTCTCCGACACCAAAGCCATGTGGTCGTCTCTCCACACTTGGCCTAAAAACGTGTTGTGGGGTAACGTGGAGTTGCGGAGTGAGTGTTTCCGCATTTCTATATTTTGGTCTGATGCCCTTGGTGCCTTCAAGCTTTTCTTGGGCGCATTTGCCACGCTTCACCAAGCACACGAAGACTTGGCTTGATAGCTCGACAACATGGCGGGCGGGACGAGCATCTGGGCCAGCAAAGATGCCAGAACAGATCCGAAGCAGATATTCAACGGCCGGCTCCTGTACTTGCTCATCACACTCGCATGGGCAGGATGCTTCTATGGCTTCGACTCTGGAAACATCGGCGGAATTCTCACACTTCCTTCATTTGAGAATGCATTCGGACTGAGCGAGCTATCACAAGAGGCGCTGGACTCGAGAACGGCATGTATTGGCATATCCTGAGGCCTATACAAGCGCTGACGAGCTGTAGGGGACCATTGCCGCGATGCTTGCAGCAGGAGTAAGCTGAATATCAACCAAGAGATGAAAGATCAATCCTGACGATCCTCTACAGGGCTCTGCTGGTGCGCTTTGTGCATGGCCTACAGCAGACATCCTTGGTCGTAAATGGTCCGTCTTTGTTTGGGGCATCGTCTTTCTTATCGGCGCAGTCATGCAGATGATCGCCGATTATGATGTGCTTCTAGCCGGACGATTTATCGGCGGCATGGGTGTTGGCGCTTCGTCGATGTTGAGCCCACAGTTCCTAGCGGAGAATGCACCAAAGAGCGTCCGTGGATCCATGACGGCCACATACAATCTAATGATAGTATTCAGCTTGGCGCTGGCGTTCTGGATCAATTATTGTGTCAGCCTTTGGCACAACGCTGAGCATAATGATACACAGTGGAGGCTTGCAATGGGAATCCAGCTGATTCCGGGAGCTCTCATGTGTATCATGATACCATTTATTCCAGAGACACCTCGCTTTCTGATTAATCATGGCAAGTCGGAACAAGGGCTGAAGAACTTGACAGCCTTGCCAAAGCTGCCTGCAGATCATCCATACATCCAGACCGAGTACCAAGAGATTGAAGCGCAAGTGCGCTTCGAGCAAGAGGTAACTAGCACTCATTCTTGTTTGATCTGGTCAGCGTGACGCTGATATGTCGCAGGCCCGCCAAGGACACAACGTGTTAGCAATCATTCAAGACATATACGGAAACAAGAGCAATGCTCAACGTTTCTTCCTTGCCATCATGTTGTTCCTTTTCCACAAACTTACCGGGACAGACAGCTTGAATTGTAAGTTGAGCAATCTCTTCTCAATTTCTTGCTCGAAGTCTCTCAGAGGATGTCCGCTGATATGATGGTCACCAATTTTCAGATTATGCTCCCTCCATCTTCAAGCTCATTGGGGTAAAGGGCAACAGCAACACACTACTTACAACTGTAAGTCACGCACCCTGCTCTCGTTGCCTGGCATATTTCTTACCGGCTTTTAGGGAGTGTATGGAATCGTCAAGTTCGTAACAACGATCTTTTTACGTGGCATATCTCGTTGAGTAAGTTCCCCATTGGCTTCGGAAGCACGCGTAAGCATATTAACATACCAATCAGTCGCATCGGGCGCCGATTACCTCTGCTCATCGGTGCAAGTCTGCAGGCCACTGCCATGTTATACCTCGCGTTGTACATCCGCTTCGCGGGCGGCAACGCCAGCGAAGACGCAGTCGGAGGCACACCGGCAGGTGGTATCGTCGGAATCATCTTCATATACATCTATGCCTTCGGCTGGAGTTTCGGCCATTCGGTTGCCTGCTACGTCGTTGCGGCAGAAATCTTCCCCACCAGGATCCGATCTTTCTGCATGTCTTTCTGCTTCTTCATCAACTGGATCGTTGACTATGGCATCACCAAAGCGACCCCAGTGATGTTGTCCGAAATGGGCTGGTGAGAAAGCCCTTTCCTCAGGCTGGGCTGGGCGATTGTACTGACTTCCTTTGCAGGGGAACATTCCTTCTCTACGCTATGTTGACTTACGGTAGCGTGGTATTCATCTTCTTTTGTCTTCCAGAGATGAAAGGGCGCTCGATCGAGTCAATGGATGACCTATTTTCAAGGCCTCTATGGACTATGTGGAAGCACGCGTACCCTACCGAGGAAGAGAAGATCCGACACGACGTCCAAGACATGATCCATGCTGGCAAGCTGGAGCGCGGAGACTCCACTGTCGACAAGAGTGGAACTGTGATGCATATAGAGACCGCCTCAGAGAGATAGATGGCATAAAGACTTATTTTTTCTTTCATGAGCATGATGTCCGACATCTTCGCAATCCTAGTTGGCCCTGACGCGGATGAAGACTGAAGTCAGGGAATTGTGTTCTGGTTAAAGACTGGGAAATCGTCCTGCTGAGCTTGTGGCTCTCCTTGCGTGATGATTGATGATCACGGCACGGACTTCCGGCAGCCGCATTCGAGGACTCCCGTCTAGGCTGCCGCACCATCCGCATCTTTGCTCGCTGCCTCCACACCTCCTGAAGGACATTGAAGCGCCGAATCTGCACTTGGGGCAGGCGGAATATCGTCGTTTAGTAGCCTTCACCCCACAGTACATGACGCGGGTCGATGCGGCTCGAATGCAATGCGGCTGCATCACTAACTCGATGAAGCCGAGTAAGGTGCAATTGGTATGAGGTGGTGCCGTGAAATCCAGGTTGTCCAAACTCGCAGATTTGCCCACCAATGAGAGCCAAGCTGCAGCCCCCAAATTACCATCTACCCCTCGCGCCATTGGGGGCAATATGGGTCTTCTTCTGCAGTCTCAGTGTCGTACAGATCCCGGGGTCGATCGAGAAATGCACAAGTCTAGAGCGCGCCTCGGAGTATATGAGCGACTCAGCATGCCGACTCTTCTGAATACCGCTTCATCGTCGCCTTTCACCCTGTCGCCAGCATGTTGCCGAAAACTCTGCTTCTCGTGCTGCAAGCACTGACCGTTGCCGCAACCTGGACAGCGTACAAGGAATACCTCGATGGTTTGCCAAAGAAGCTTTCCAAGAGACCAAGCCCACGACCCAATATTAGCTTTGATAGTGTCCAGCCTTACCAGCCTCTGCCGAGCGCCTCCAAACGAACGAAGACTTGCTACGTCAAGAGTCATGACGACCTGAAAACCGATGATTCGGAATCCATTCTCGATGCGCTGAAGAAGTGCAATCACGGAGGACATGTGGTGTTCCCGCAAGGAACAACCTACGTCATTGGAGAAGCGCTGGATTTGACATTTTTGGAGCACGTGGACCTTGGTACGCGTCGAGCGATCTTTCTTTTCCTGTCCGAGGATGTTGATACTGACTTGCCATCAGACATTCAAGGATATATCCAATTCACAAATGACACCAATTATTGGCAAGCGCAATCGTTCAAGCAAGTCTTTCAAAACGCCACGACCTTTTTCGAGCTCGGAGGTCGGGATGTGTTTGTCTATGGCGGCGGCATGCTTGATGGCAACGGACAGATATGGTACGATCTGTACGCCGCAGATCCTCTGATCCTCAGACCCATCATCTTCGGCACGGTCGGGCTTGAGTCTGGCATCATCTCGAATCTTAATCTGAGATATTCCCCACAGTGGTACAACTTTGTGGCAAACAGCACGGATGTTGTCTTTGATGGTCTCACGATCAGCGGGTACAGCCAGAGCACGCACGAGGCCAAAAATACCGATGGATGGGATACGTATGTCCGAGTCCCCTTGCTACATTCCATCAGCAGCTAACATGCACTCAGTTACCGATCTTCCAACATCGTCATTCAGAACTCGGTCATCAACAATGGCGATGATTGCGTGTCGTTCAAACCCAATAGCACCGAAATTCTGGTGCAAAACTTGTACTGCAATGGCTCTCACGGTATCTCGGTCGGCTCCCTGGGCCAGTATCCCGGCGAGGTCGATATCGTGGAAGATATAATGGTCGTGAACATCAGCATGTACAATGCATCCGATGGCGCTCGGATCAAAGTCTGGCCTGGCGCTTCTGCCGCTATGTCCGTCGACCTCCAAGGCGGCGGAGGTCTCGGTCGTGTCAACAGAGTCACTTACAAAGAAATGTACATTGAAAACGTGGACTATGCCGTTGAGGTAACACAGTGCTATGGGCAAAAGAATTTGACGCTCTGCAATGCCTTCCCGAGCAATCTCACAATCTCCGAGATCGACATCAGTGGCATACATGGAAAGACGAGCAAGAAGTATGATCCTTACAGCGGATATGTGGTGTGCAGCTCGCCGAATGTCTGCAGCAATATCAGCTTGGCAGACATAAATGTCGTGACGCCTGGTGGGGTGGAAAATAGGTTTCAATGCGGAAATGTGGACGAGAGTCTGTTGCAAGGCATCAATTGTACAGAGCTGAGCTTCTAGTGATGAAAATGAAGCAGTTTCGCTCATCGTAAATGCAGAATGTCGTTCGAAGACATATGATCAGAAATTTATTAGTTCCAGCTAAAATGCTTCCTGTTCTTGCACCATTCCGTTTGCCATTCCGTTTACAGCTTCAAGTGTTTTTGACTGATCAATGATACTCTCATTCTATATCTCCAGTGCTTAGATCTTTAGTACTTCTGAGTGAATCTCACTGTGCGCTGCAGCCCGATCCTGCGGCTCATGAGAATTCTTCACCTTTTTGCGAAGCCTGTGCTCGCCCACTTCATTTCAGATGTTGTCGCTTCACGGTGAGCGCTTACTAGGCTGAGGCATGTTGAGGTCGATGAACTTTTTATTTTCGGCGCTTGCAAGTGGCGAAGTTGCTTGGTCGAGCACCTCTCCCGAGGCTAGTAAAAATAGGAGTCAGGGTTTGCTGGCACTTGTAATTGGGTCAAATATCAAGTCTCACTGGCGAGAATACCAAGCTGGCGCTTGGAACGAGAGGTCCCGGCTGGGTTGGGGAATGTCGATAGTAGCTCAGGGACCGGACGGTTATCTGGAGATTTCAAGTCAGTGACGTGTTGTGATGGCATGAGTCATGAAATCCGTGTATGAGATCTGAAAGTCTGCAACACAGGTGAATTGAGTGACTAATCCAGCTGTGCGCTACCACAAGGTGAAGAAGTCACCCGTGTTAGAAGTACCTACGCGGAAGGTCCACCGACGACTTGAATGCCACAGGCTCTGCGGGGCTGGGTACTGCCTCATTCGCAGCTCGAGCGTCCTTCTTGACTCTGAGCTTGACTGATTCGCGATGAACGCAAGTCAGCGCACTCACCCCACATAGAGACCCGCGCCGCGGCCTTGCGATACTTACAATTCTCGCCAGCGTCGGAGCTCTCGGGAACGCCCAGAGGTAGCGCAGCGACGAAAGATGCGCATAGCGCGAAGAAAGAAACTAGACTGCCGGTCTTCATGATGACGACAAGGCGAATGAGTGACTGTGGTGAGACTGAAAACGAATGTGGGAAGTAAGTGAGATGTGACGATGTCTCTGAGGAGCAACAGTCGAGTCTTATAAGCCCACACTCAAAAACGCAAGGGGCGGGTCGTCCTTTACCTTGGCCGGCGTCCCTGTTGGGGTAGTGCCAGAAAATTGGCTCGGGATCATCGGGGAGAGAACAGTGCCGCCGGACGAACATGCCGAAGCATAACTCGATTATGCAGACGTAGCTTGTCGTGTAACGTCGCTTCTTGACAGGCTCGATCTCCGCTGTCCTCTTGCTGTTGTGTTTTCGAAGATAGAGCTGCAGCAGCAATCTCGGGAGCCGTTCAATGTCTTGGAGTCAAACCCGATCTGTTCGCAGTGCATGGAGGGTCTGCAAGACGTGATGCCGGCCCAAGCCTCCGCCGGTGCCGTGTCGCGACATCTTTGAAGTAACAACCATTTTGCACACGGTGAAGCGACGGAAAATGGTCAATGAGTCTGCATAAGGGCGACGACGTGAAGTGGAAAGCAAGGTCGTCGCTCGTGCGAGCCGGCTCCGAAAAAGATGCCTTAGGCCGTAAGTATTTTTCGGCAAGCCACCAGCTGGAATCCCCCTGAACCATGCCCATACCAAAAGACGAGGACTCCGCAGCTGAGGCGCTTCTCGCGACCATGACAGGCATGCCGTTTCAATGTCCGCTCTTTTCCTTCGCATCTTCCGCTTGCTTCTGCTTCCCTCGGTGATTGGTACCTTATATCTGTACTTTTATCCTACCTTCCACCAATGCAGCTTTCCCAGCAACGCCAGCACCGGCCAGCCGGCGCCCTTTCGACTTCTCGCTTTCGGTGATCCGCAGTTGGAGGGCGACACAAGTTTACCAGACCATGGACACACAGAAATTTTCCCCAGCATCCGACGCGTCGTCGACAGTATACAGCAGCATGGCTTGGGAAAGGCCACCATCAGTTTGAGCAAGGAGAGCAGCAGGCTGTGGCATGAAGATTTGCCGAGGGCGTTCAGGACATATCACAAGAAATTGGATCTTTGGGGCAATGATCGTTATTTGGCGCACATCTACAGGACTATCAACAGGCACACAGACCCCACCCATGTCGTGGTGCTGGGGGATTTATTGGGGAGTCAATGGATCGACGATAACGAATTTGGACGAAGAGCGGAGCGCTTCTGGAAGACAGTTTTCGCAGGAGCGGAGAAAATACCCAACAATGTTGCAGAATTCAAGGACACTCCCGCCGAACCACTAGGCATGGACAAGAGTTGGCAGAACAGAATCATTGCGGTCGCAGGGAATCACGACATTGGCTACGCAGGGGATATCGATTTTGACCGCATCGAGCGGTTCGAGAATGCCTTTGGCCGAGTCAACTACGAGGCCCGCTTCTTTCTCAACGACTCCTCTACCGTTGACAACACGACCGGGCAGCCCCTCGTCCCGACTCTCCGCCTCGTCATTCTCAACTCGATGAATCTCGACGAGCCGGCATCCGACATAGATCTCTACCAAAACAGCAACGACCACCTGAACCAACGCTTCTACTGGGAGATTCCGCAAAACCCCACCACCGGCACCATCCTCCTCACCCACATCCCTCTGTACAAACCGGCGGGAATCTGCACCGACGGCCCGTTCTTCGACTACTTCCCGCACGAACGCGGCTCGTTCTTCTCTGGCGGCATCAAAGAGCAAAACCACCTCAGCGAAGCCGTCAGCACCAGAATCCTTGAGGGCGTTGTGGGGCCCGAACGAACGCGGAAATCCATCATCCTCAACGGGCACGACCACGTGGGCTGCGATACGTATCACTCGCGTTCCATTGCAGAGGATATCCCACCGCCGCCAGAAGCAGTCCCGCAGCCCGATTACGAGGACGAAGAAGATGACAGGAGCCTTGATGGCGGCGAGCCAGTAGCTTCCCGAGCAGATCGCAAACCACACAGACCTCGGGTGAATCCTTCTCCGGCCCCGGCTTACGTGCCTGAAAAATGGGTGATTCAGAAATACGCAGATGCGCGAAGAACGCGGATGAAGAATGCAAACTTGACCGGCGTTCGAGAAGTGACGGTGAGGAGCATGATGGGTGAGTTTGGAGGGAATGCGGGTCTGTTGAGTGCGTGGTGGGACCAGCAGAAGCAGGAATGGAAGTTCGAGTATGGGAGTTGTCAGGCTGGCGTACAGCACATTTGGTGGGCGGTGCATGTGGCAGATCTCATCACGCTGGGGGTAGGAGGGTGTGGTGCGTTGCTCGCTGTTGTTAGTGGAGGGAATGGCGGGAAGGGAAAGGCTCTCGGAGGGAAAAAGAAGAAGAGCAAGAGAAAGGGAAAGAAAAAGGAGCAGTGAGGCCGCATGCAAACATGAAGATGGGTGCTCTAACGAGCATGAATGCAGGCATAAAGTCGTACATATTTTGCACACGATCCGAAATACCGTGACGCGGCATAGCCGCTGCGCTCCTCAACCTTGTGATTGCTCGATCTCGACAGTCGTTCTTCGGAACCTGAAGCATGGCTCTGGCAAAGACTTCCACTCGGCGTCATCTGTCCGAGTCCGGCAGATCGTCGAGAGGGACTTGCGCATGAGATGGACGTTGTGTCCGGCCGGCGTGTATTCTCCGAGCGATCCGGGAATGGCAGTCGGAGCAGACGATGATTGCGGTAGATCGGCTTCACGGGTAAGAGGAAGTATGTTTATTTTTCGTCTTCTTCATTCGCATAATTGCAAGTGCGAGGTGAGGAAGCGAAGGTGTTGCAGACGGCCAGGCGAGCGGATGACAGCGTCTTGGATTGTGCGTCGTCTGGAGTCCGGCGGGCAGTCAGCAAGAGTCGCAGTGATTAGTCATCGTTTGAGGAGATCCCCATGGCCGCACAGCTCAGTGAGTTGCACCCGTCAATGAAGGTTCTCTCAGCACTGCATCGATCGTCTGCGCGAAACATTCGGGGGCGCTGACAAAGGGAGCATGCCCAGTATCGATTTTCACGACTCTCATGTCGTGGTCCTTTGCCATCTTCATTTGCCACTCCAGCGGATTTGCTTGGTCTTTGGTGGTCACGACGTGGGTGAGATCACATTTGCGCCACGCGTTGGAACTGAGAACGGGCGTGTCAATGACTTTTTGGAATGTGAGGGCTTCGACGAAAGGTCGGGCGTCTTCTCTGTTCATATCATCATATAGCTTGTAGCCATCATCGCACCAAAAGTTGCCAGCATCCAGATCGAGACGTAGGAAGCCGCCGTGGGCCAGATGGGCCACAATGGGTGTCCAGTCGAGGACTGAGGCAAGGTAGATGACGCGGATACGCTCGATCGATGAGGGCTGTGAGGCCAGGACGCGATTGACTGCTTCTGTGCCTAAGAAACCCGAAGCGGAATGGAAAATGACTGCGACGTGCTGGAGAGGGCTCTCGAGGTGAGAGATAATGGTTGATGAAATTTTGGAGATGTTCTGTTCCAGCGTGCTGCAGCTGTCCCCTGCGGCAGCCAGAGGGAGAGGGACGATATTGTAGCCGGCTTCTTTGAAGAACGGGAGGACCGGCTGGCAGTGGAATTCCAGGTGCCAGGCGCCGGGAACAAGCAGAACAGACCAATTGCGTGGATCGTGCGACATGTCCCCTCGGTTGCAAGATCGAAGACGGCGCGAGAGCAGGAAGCACTGGCATGAACGACGGCGCGATTGAAAAGTTTACGCGCTGAACCCGAGATCTTGTAGCTCATTAGTCATATTGCTCAGCCGACAGCCATGTCGCTGCGCGTGAAGGGGTTTTCCCAGTCAGCCATGGCCAAGCACAGCACGATGGAGGATGTTTACCCGGCTATGATGTTGACATTCGAGGGCGAGATTTGTCCGGAAGTTTGTTGGCTGCGCTGCTGCCGTGCCACTATCAGCCTCTCGTAAGCCGGGTGGGCGAAGCTCGTGCTGCTCCTAATGCGGTCAACGCTGGAGGAGATGGGTGTTGGTGGATTGCATTGTCGAGGCGAAGGCATCCTTAACGACCAGCACGGCGGCCGCGTGCACGATGGAGCAGCAGTCTCGCAGACGAGTGAGCGGGAGGAGGGTCTCGGGCAGCCATTCGTCCCACCAGGCGAGTTCAATCATCATGGTGGTGAGCGATGGGGACATGGGAATGGGCAGTGGGCAGTGTTATATGCCATTGGCGTCGGAACCCGTGGCTGACGTGGGCTGCTCATGACAGGAGACTCCACGGCAGTCCAGGCCGGGAGGGAGCTGCTCAAGTGAGGACTGCTTCGTCCTGCCGCGAAGATGGAGTGCACAGGAGGGAGCGCAGAATGCACACTCTACAGCAGGAATAACTTAGCTTTCCGACATGCATGTCGACTCCCGCCGGTCGCCATTTGCAGCCCGCCCGAACAGGCAGCGAGCGGAGCCTCCTCCTGAGCGGGGCC